>OY856411.1:48852500-49142500 GCA_963693085.1 Alisma plantago-aquatica
AAACATCGAGTGCTTATAGTAATACAACATCCAATATTTGCAAATAAAAGAGCATACATAGATATCATGAGTCAACCAAGAAAACCATAGTCACATAATTAAATAAACCCATGTACCTAAGTTCAGAGATTTCTTAACTTTTGTGGACCATCATTATCACTAGTATCACCTATTTAATAACAATTATGATCATTATAACAAGGTTCACCATTATTGATGGTGTTTTATGTTCAAATTAGGGTTTTGGCCAAACCTATGTTCAATCTGATTTCAGAATGGTATTGGTATTCTTATTCTGATCTATATGTCATTATTAAGGTCTGGTATGAATTTCATATTTTTCTGATGTTTTATCTATTGTATAGAATTAATATGGACTTAAAAGTCATCTAATTATCTTTAGTCAAAAACACCTAGTATTTGGGCTCAATACTCAGATCAAAGTCAACATTTAATTTCTAAATGACACTAGGGTTCAGAAGTATTTTTCTTAGATTTAATCTGCATCATTTATTAATTACTCCAATTTACCAACCCTAGAATGGAGCATGAACATCTATATTAGAAACAACCATTTAGTTTCTTTAAAATCTTGATGTAGGGGTTCAGTAATAAAGATCATATTTTTTTGAGTCTAAGTGTATTTTTGGGGCATTTATTGGCCAAGGGATCTATTTTTAATTAATTTTCTAAGATATATATATATATATATATATAAGAGGCTTTACCTTTTGAAATTAAGTTAGACATTGGATCCACTTCTGGGTGCTCTAGATGACATCCACGTCATCCTATGGAGGGTGAGGTCTGATCCTTGGCTCACCCTGAGCCAGGCGGTTCAGCAAGATGCTTACCCCGGCGATCTGGTCCTTTCCTCTCTTGCACACGATCGGGACATAACTCTCTATGCATGATTGCCACTCTCAATTGAGGCCTATCTCTGATGAGAGCTTGCACATCCCACGTCCATCTACATCCACAATCTTTGGTAGTACATAGTTGCTTAGAAGTCAGAACAACACATAGGCTGGTCTCATTGCCTAAAAGAGGATCCATAGCTTGAAGAGGACCCCAACTTGGATATCTGCAGTAGAGGAGCACATCATTGATTAGGGATCTTCTAACCAGCACTAACCTTTCCCATATGAGGCACCCGAAATATTTGCCATTGTGCACTCTGGATCCCTTTAGATGGTGGCCGATAAACAAATCTCCAGAAGAGGATTCGGTCCTCACTCCTCATCATTTACTCCTTCTACAGAGACCATACTCTGAGTCTCTTAGCGACATGAGACCATGGAGAGGCACCAAACAAGGTTGTTGCCCCTACGAGTACATGAAGAGGGGATAGAGAATACTATGTGCTCCTAAGTTACATAGATCTACGAGAACTCATTAGTTTGATCCATGAGGTACACAGGAAGATGGAGGCACTCTTAGTAAGGATGAGGTGATGAGGTCCCTTCCCCCATCTTGACCTGAACCTACAGTAAAGTAGAGGGAGATGACAACCATTGTTTCAGTGCCTCCACGTTCAAGTCATTCCACAGACCAAACTGTTCTGGTGGATATTCTTACAACATTAAACCAAGGTTGCAAGGCTTCTCCCTATCTCCTTCATCTCAGCCCACCATCTATGTATAGCGTTAGAGAAGTCCAAAGAATGAGGGTTCCAATATCTCTTCCTTGGGTCATTTGCAGCGATTAGGGAGTCACTTTATAATTCCGAATATAGTGGATCATAAGCGGTAGTCATCCCTCTCAAACTTTACATGATTAGTGCATTAGTAGTCGAGGGGGATACTTCATCTTCAGCCCCGAGTAAAATTGGATCTAGAACATGACAGTTAGGTCACTAGATCAAGGAGTGACCGTACACATTAATGTCACAACATGCATTGTTTCCTAAGTGACTATAGTCCTCAATACACACATGAATCATTAATTGCAATTTTAAAACTTAAATAACTTGGTGTGGGTGCATCCTTTCTCCATCAAAATTTAACCACACTCAGGTCATCATTTAAGCTACTTTCTACCAAAGTCTTTTACCAAAACTCCAATAAGCATCATATATAAGGTGTTGTAAGGTCTTATATAATTATCATTTTCTCTCCAACAATAAAAAAATAACTTAAAGAATCCTGAGACATCCATAATACAACCATTTAGATTCATCTATATCATTAAAGCATGTTTAACCACATGAATACTCAGTTTGGTTAAGGAAAGTCATTCATCACTCACTTAGGTATCATAGTCATCCATTGTATTTCAATACACCTAATTTGGATGAAGGAAATCCATAATTGGGTTACCAATCCCTCAATTTGGTATTTGTCATATACATATCAGGCATGATCCTCAAATTCTTTGTTAGTTATTAAATCCCAAAAATCTAGGTTATCACATTCACCCCACCTTATATGAAATTGTGTCCTTGAAATTAAACTAATGTCATGCTTAAGGTGATACAAAAGTTCCCAATTTCATGAAGGTCACCCCTTCTAGGTACCAAAGTTCTCATATTATATATGCATCCCAAGTCGACATCTTAGGTTCTAGAGCATCTAGGGTGTATCCACCCCACCTTGTATAGGTTGAAGCATAACATTCTTTTTTTAAGGAATTGAAGAATCATTTCATGACTTAGTCATAACATGACATTCTATTAGTATAGGTTTACATATGTTATTACCCTAATAGTTGGTGATTTTTTTACACATATAGAGTTGATAAGGTATTATTAAGGGTTTCATCTTTCACCCCCATTGAACCATGCAAGTTGACATCAAGTGTTCATTTCATTGTTACAAAAATCATCACATTTGACATTATTAGTATGGATTTATGATCAAAATCTTACTTAGATTTCACCATTATAGAAGTGCTTACTTTTTTTTGAGAGTATAGAAGTGCTTACTTTACATGCTTGAATATAGAGTTTCATCCTAAGGTGTGAGATTAATCATCAGACTAGAATCTTAGAGTTGTAAGATTGAGTTTAGGAACTATATTTCGTGAGCATGTATCTATGATCTAAAGATATCTTTATTTCAAGCTCATTATTTTAGACTTACATCCTTCATGTATGATATAGAGGGAAACAAAACATATCAAATAAAGATTATCATGATTTCAAACTGATATCTTTCGTGTGTTATATGAAGGGAAAGAGAATATACTAAGGCAAGCTCATGATTTGAAACTTATCCATAGCACATATGTTGTAGAAGGGGGAATAATATACTAGGTCAAGCGTATATGTGTGAATCTTCATACATAATTATCAATATAGATCAACTAAGGTTTCTAGTATCATATATCAACAAAGAGAGAAGGAAGGAACAACATTTATGAGTATCTTATGCACAAAGCATTTTATTCTCAGATGTAGAGTTCATATATCATCTCACTTGTAGGTAATAATGAGATTCACAAACATATGTCACTTAAGCTAGGACCTAACTCAATCATAAGAATTGACTTTCTCATTATGAATCACCAACCCATCATATTTTTGCCTAACTTTCACATATAGGATTGACTCATGCAAAAGAACTCAACTCATCTACTCAGGAGTAACCCAGCTTAGGACACATCATTTTACATATATCTCATATTTTTCATATATTGTAGGGTAGGTCCTATGACCCTCTCCTTGTGGATCTCACTATGTCTGGAGTTGACAACATATCTTGTCCTAACATTGGAGGTCCTACTATTTAAAATATCTTGAGGCTCATGTATATTCAATTTTATCTTAACTCAGCTCATCTTAAGTAAGAAAAGGGAATGTACTTTCATCATCAAGACTTAGCTTAGAATCTTCAAAATTGGATTCAGCTCATATACAACTTAGATCCATATAAAGAAACTTATATCATTAGAGGTAGAACTTAGATATGATCATCCATGCTAATATCAACTATCATTCTATCATATACAATATGTATCACATATCTTGATAAGGCTCTAGACATATAATCTAGACTACTCACTCTTCTAGAATGATGGCACTTCATTTCACTTAGATTGCATGAACACCTCCCGCTCTTCTGTGTGAGGGACACATTTTCATATTTACATATATATAATAAAATATTATATAGTTTTTCTCTGAGAAGCAGACATCAAAGAAAAGGATCAAGGCTTGAGCCGATTGGAAAACAAAACCAAATCAGCAAAACAAGTGTCCCACACACAATGGATAGTCCAGTGCCATGTCACCTAGTGAAATAGTAAGAACAAAGTGTAGACTAGTGTATCTACCCAATAAATATGATATGTATATGAAAAGGGTCTCACACACTATTCTAACCCTAGTTCTCAAACATCTGGGTTCTAACTTAGAGGTTAAGTCAAACCTTATTCCTATAGAACAACTTACCAAGTTTCTAGGGTTTTAAGTGAAAGGTGAAATTTAGTTCTATATTTCACAGTGAGAAATAGTTAGGTGTACCTAATGTTCATGCTCTGATACCAACTGTAACATCCCCAGATTCTATCATCACAACTTAGAAGGCCTGAGAGGACAAATCCGAAAACATTATCTAATTGTTTCAGAGAGAGATGCGGAAGCATAATACGCATACATGAACATATAAATATAGGCATACACCATGAACATTTCTCAACATTATACATGTTTATAGACTTGTAAAACTTTGTTTTAAATTATGCAAATGTAAGATGTACAATTCATGTTGTAAATAAACATGTTGAATGTTGAGAAATGTCCATGGTGTATGCCTATATTTATATGTTCATGTATGTGTATTATGCTTCCACATCGCTCTCTAAAACAATTAGATAACATTTTTGGATTTATCCTCTCAGACCTTTAAAGTCTCGAGATGATAGAGTCCGGGGACGTTACACTAACGGTGACGATGGGGTAGCTGTGACACATGCAGATTGACTGTGAGTGATGTAGATGAGATTTATGCCTCCTATGAGAGTTTGATATTCTAGCCACTTGATAAGCGAGACCGAGAAACACATGTGCATGCACATGTGAATAAATATATGATATTGAGGTCACATACATCTCATATAGTCTGCTCTAGGTTCAAGAAATATTGATTGAATATTGAGAGGGTGATATTTTCATGCCTCAAGTTCATTCTGGATATCAGAGATAAAAGAATTATACAATCTCTATAACATCTTACACATATTTTAGGTTGAAGTTGTTCTCCAACTTTCCATTCATTTGGGTAGCACTGATGTGTGACTAGGCACCACCATTTTCTTATGATGTCATAAAATAGTTATGGACATTCACTACCAATGTGATATGGGGCCTATAGGGTCACACACATATGGAAGAGGAGTTTAATTATGAATAATGATTGAATTGATTACTAAAGTGTTTAGGTATTCAATTCAAGTAATGAATCATCTGACTGAACTCCCAACTATTCGACTCATGAGATGATGACTGGTTGGAGTGCCAGGTTGATTAGAAATTAAATTGGTTGAGTTCTTCCTGAACTAGAGAGAGAACCAACCATATCACTTAGTGAACCGATTACCTCGGGTCACCGACTATCTGTTTGGTTGGGTGAGATGCTCGGTTCATGGGGAAATTTGATTGCATCAAGGATTAGTGTTGACGTCATGTTATGCATTAATTGATTCAAATTGCCAATTCATATGTGATTGGGAAACATGAAAAAATTACTGGTTTTCTCATCAAACCGATCAACTTGCACGTGAACAAAGAGGGTTCACCGCTTGTAGTTTGTGAATTTCAAGATCCTCCAGTCCCTTCCACTCCCACATAGACTGGGAACCTAGATCCTAACCCCTTCTGTAAATAGAGAGGTACTGGGGGCTTCTCAGACACAACTCAATTGTCTCTGCCAATTGTTGTCCTCTCTAGTTGTAGTATCTAATAGAGAACCTAAGCAAGTCCTACCTGATAAAGGGAGGGATAACAAGGGAGAAACAATTGTGGGAGAGAAAGTTGGTTACTAGTACACCAAAAAGAGGGACAAATCCTTCCTATCTGTTCTAGTTGAATGACATGAGTTCTAGGTGGTCTGTGTGGACTACTATAGAGCCATGGAGGCTGTTGTCTACCGCTAGGAGGACAACATTAGCCTATAGTGTGTGGTGGAGATGAAGAGTTGTTTTAGATGTCGTCTGAGTCATTTGTTCATGGTGGAGACTACGAGCTTCTATAGACGAGTCCCAGTGCAACTAGGATGGATACATTACTTTAACAAGTTATAGTCTCTGAACTTGCTCGAGGACCATGTATGAACTCATTAAACCATCATTTCATTACATAGTTGTTGACATGATCTTGCTGTTATGTGAAATAGGAATAGAAATTTTTTGTTTTCGTTGCCTACTTTGTGCCTGTTATTTCCCCACAATTTGTGCTATGTTTGGATAGGTTTAGTCAACTGATTGCAAAAGAGGTGGATGTTGGTGGCATTTAGCAAGTAAATGATTCCCTTCACTCATGTCTATTTAGTAGATGATATTCTATTGTTGGAGAAGCTACCATCAAACTAGGGAAAGTTACACTAGAATGCCTTAAAAGGTTTGAAGATCCATATGGACAATAGGTTTCTAGGGACAAGTCCCATATATTTTTATGAAAAAAAGACACCAAACACTATCAGAAGACAAATATGCAGAAGAATGGGAATCCATGAAACAAAGAATCTAGGGAAACATTTGGGTTTTCCAATAGTTCATGGGAGGAATACAAAGGAACTATACATGGGACTGATATGTAACCTTAATAAGAAAGTTGATCCCTAGATGCATTGGACTCCATCTCTAACTGGACGCATCACGTTGGGTAATCATTTCTCAATGCACCACTTACTTATATAATGCAATCCAACCCATTTCTTGCCGCTACTTGTAAAAACATAGACAAGTTGACTAGGAATTTTATTTGGAGTGATCGAAGCCAAAAATCAAGAACCAATGGAAAAAGGTGGTATGACCAATGGACAGAGGAGGACTAACGATCTTGACAACCAAGAATTACAATGAATCCCAAATGATGAGATAGGCATGGGATTTATTTACAAAATGGAATATGAACTATATTAAAGTAATGGAAGGGAAATATCACATATAAAGAGTATATAACAAATTAGGCTCTAGTTTATGGAGGAGCATCTAGATACAGCTAGATTGTCAATACTCATTCAAACCAATAGTGTTGAGTGGCGTGACTACAAATATATGGCACAATGTCTGAGTGAGAGATAGATATAGAAATAAGCTTAGTCCCAACAAGATCATCCCACAAGAGCTTGATGGCATGTGGTTTGCATCACCAGTTCCAGATAGTGGACAATGGGACTAATTATTATTGAAGGAGTGATTTACAGATAGAATGGAGGATAACATGCTGAGCATGGAACCTCGAAGGATGACTTATAGGAGTGATAACTGGAATTGGATGCTACCAGAAACATGTTAGTTTCAACACAAGATCGGCGTACAAGCTATTGGTGAATGATAAATACCAATCCATAGAGGAAAATTGGGACATATATGGAATTCATCAATACCTCGGGGAAATTAGGTTTTTGTTTGGTGTCTACAACATGATCACATGCTTACCAATCTCCTTTGATTTATAAGGAAGATGGCAAACTCTATAAGATGTGAATTGTGTGGAGTCATTACAAAATTCAATCTACATGTGGTTAGAGATTCTCCATTCAGCGTGGAAGTGTGGAGATCATTTCTCTTTAGCTACTAATGTAGGGATATGGATATTTTAAACATAAAAAGGCAAAACAAAATAAAGAATTGCAATACCCTCTTTGCAGCTGCATGCAACCACCAAATATAGATCATTTACCTTTGGCTACTAATGTAGGGGTATGGATCTTGTTAAACCTAAAAAGGTATAATAGAAGAAAGAATTGCAATACCCTCTTTGCAGATGCATGCTAGACCTTATAGAAGGTACATAATGAGAAAATATTTCAGAATAAAGTGGTTGTAAGGAAGTAAAACCACCTCCTTACAAATATTTGAAGAATAGAACCTCCAGTCCAAACACACCTAAAAGATATGTTGGAGTGGGTGTAAAATTTTCAAATCTTATTTATAGTATACAAAACAACCCAAGAGTAGCAATGGAATAAAAACATTGACTATATTCAATTTCTCAACACGATTACAAAAGTTTATTCATAATCTCCCATGTAGGGTTTATGTAGAAGGTACAACATATGGATCTAAGTAGAGGAAAATCTAGACCATAACAAGTTCGTCTCCAAGCTTTTCACTCCTTAAACTAAGTCCATAACATCACACCATGTCCTCCTTTTCCTTCACCTAGGGTTGGAAGCTTACCCTAGCAAGAAGAGAGAAATAGATGATGTCAGCAAAGGTCGGTATGTGCATGCTAAAAAGGAAATTGAGAAATATCTGGGATAAAGGATAACAAATATAAATGCTTCCCATGAAAAAGAAATGTGCTAACCAATAGGGAATACAAGAAATATTATCATAACAAAAGAGATACTTGCCATTAAAACAATAAAATTGTGCATATGAAGAATTAGGGCACACACCCCATAATAAGAACCTGCATGCATGTGAGATAAACATAGCCCTAGAAAAATATAACAACAAAGTCGGCCAAGTCTCATAAAATCGAAACCTAATATAGAATGGCACATAACCAAACTCCCATATATATATATATATATATATATATATATATATATATATATGTATATATATATGTATATATATATGTATATATAGGGAGTTTATTCATTGCCCGCGCGGGTATCTTCCTGAATCTACCCATCATGATGGAAGCAATTGTAAATACCGCCAGGCCCCGCCCCCACCACCACCCCCGCCTCCGCAGCCGGCTGCGGGACTGAATCGCCAGGACACGACGCTGGGGGGGGAGAGATGCTTTCCCTCCTCTAGATCTGCCGCCTCCTTGACTACTTCTCAGGAATAGTGAGGACGAGTAACCATCCCCAGCACCACCGCCGCTGGTGGCATCATCCTTAGCACCGACATAGAAGAGTTGATACATCCACCCATCCTCCAACTCCACCCCTCTGTAGTACGCACTCACTCCTGGAAAAACCATCATGTTCCCTAGCCGGACATCTACGGGGAAGTCCTGATCCATAGACCCAACACCCACAGTCATCACCCAAGGAGAAAAATTGGTCACCGTCACTGCTCCAGGCCCCCCATTCCTAGCCGACGCAGACACAAAGACACCCTTTTCCACAGTAGCGAAAGCGCTAACGGCGATTGCATCTAAGTAGTACAACATGACAACTCCACCAACGTTGAGAGAGATTACTTCAACACCATCAGTTATAGCGGCATCGAACGTGGCGAGGATGTCTGAGTCGAAGCACCCGACGCTCCAACAGACCTTGTACACTCCCAAGCGGGCTTTAGGCACCATCCTGGACACGATCCCCCTACTGTACCCACAGATGAGAGGGTGTTGCATGAATGGGAACAATGTTTTCACCACCAAAAAGAATATACCTTCTCTGATTAGTCAGACGAGGATCCAACGTGCACGATTAGATCAGACTCTAGTGTGCTGGAGTCATCAAAATGGACTTTGTTCGTTTCAGAATTTTAATGGGAGTTCCTCGTAGAATAATTGTCGAGATCTCCTAAATGTGCACCTGATTCTGTTATTTTCAATGAGGCTCTATCTCATAGAGTTTGGGTGACATGTGTTGGATCGATTGAGGGATATGGTTTTCGAGAGATAGACCAGAAGGATATGTTCTTGTTTCTACCTCTATGACTGCCACCCGAGCCTCGATTCATGACTCACCCATAACCTCCTGCTCCCCTCCGTCGTCTATACTCCACAAGTCCTGACAGCAGCATACGGATTGCCAGAACTGATTCTTCCTCATCTCGTTCTTTATTAAATCTATTTGATATCGCTAGACTACAAGTGAAGAGATGTAAAGCTTTGACATGAAGTTTGGTACGCTTGCACATGATGTGTTTGGCAAAATGCGTAAAGAGAGAGCCCACCCATTGGGATTAGGTCATGGTGGAGGTGCACATGTGGCCAGTTGAGTCAATCTCAGGAGGTTAATCTTCCAGTTGGGATGATTGGAGCACTACCACTGTCAAAGTTTAGTCTTCTACCTACTGCATTTGGTGCTTGACTTTGGGCTGGCTCATTATAGGAGATTAGTTAACTTGGAAAGGAACCATTATTCGATGCATGTCTGACAGGATAAGAGATTAATCTTAGGAAGTTAACATAAACTGTATTTAGATGATATATGATTTGTGAATGTGAGCTACATCATTCTATGAAAATGATTGAGGAGTCCATGAAATACATAAATACACAAATATATTTAGTTCAGTATAGAATGATGTTAATTTTATTTTATTTTTTTGGTAGTTGCAATCAATGTCTTCTGACTTATAATTTTTATGTGTATTACATATGTGTCTTATGTATTTACAGTTTTATTATGTATATTGTTGTATGTTCAACCACCTTACAATTAGTTCCTATGTATAGAAAACTTTATTAAGCCACCCATATTTCCAATGAAAATTGTTAGTAGTGGATGTATGGTCACAACAATCTTGCGCCGTTTTTATTTTTTGTGAAGAGGTGTTATGCAGGCGAGAGTCTATCATATATAGATAAATGTGGCATTTTGTTTTATTTAACAATCTATATTCTTATTCTATTTCCCTTCTTAGCAAGTGCATTTTGAGTCCTCTAACATATTATAGTTTCTATTTGTATATTACAACAAATCTAAGATCTTTATAGTTTGCTCATTTACGTTACATCATGTCTAAATACATTGCAATTTTAGTATGTACATTTACTGCTACAGCGCATAAAGAAACAAAATGTATTCTGGTTGGACATAATGTAATATGAAGGAACAACTAGTAAAAGGAGTGGTCAACTTGTAATATACATATAAAAATTGTAATACATCAGCTTAGCTGATTGTACTTGCAAAGAAGAAAAATAAAATACTCCTATTCTATTGTTTTTTTTGGGTAGAAGTCAGGTGGCGATTTTATTTATCTTGCCCACCTCGTGCAAGCAAACTCAAGCTTGTATTACATATTCTAGAAAATTGCAAAGAACTAAATATGGTCGTACTACGACCATTACAAGAGACACCTTCTAAACTACTAGGTGTATCATTCAGGAGTCTGTGGTAAACACAATTTCCAATTTTGTTTTTAAAGTGAAACTTGGCAAGGTAATCATCAAGGTTGTTGCCTTCTCTCTTGCCAAAGCATAAGTTGATAGAGTGGCAGCTATTCTTCTGCATCGCCCAAACCTGTCTAGCATACTTGGGATTCCCTTTATAGTCCTCATTGGTAATAGTAACGGCCTACTTGCAATCTGTCTCAATGATAGTATTCTCCAAGTTGCAAACTGTACAGATTTTGTAGGCCAACTCCAGAGCTTGCATCTCCGCATCAAGAGGAGAATCGGCCTTGATCAATTGACCTATGCCTCCCCTCCATTCTCCTTTGTCATTTCTAACCACAACAGAAATAGCTCCTCGTCGTCCTTTGTACGCTGCATCTGTATTAATCTTCAGTGCCCCTTGAACTGGACACTTCCACCCCGTCACAGTGGTGCCCCTTTCTTCTTTGCTTTCAGTCTTCCAAGCTTGATCAGTTAGCTTGATTTCGGTACTGATAGAATAGATTTGATTATGTATCATGTTTTCTTTCTTCTCGAACACCCATAGATTCCTTTGTTTCCAAATGTGCCAGCACGTAACCATGAATAAGATTTGATGGTCTTCAGAATACTTAAGGTTCAGTCTAACCCATTTGTTAAGGTTGTCCTCATCCCAGAAATTAATTAGGAGGTACATTCGATCTCATGACTCCCATCCAAATGGGATGGACTTTGCTGCAGTCATGTAAGGTATGCAAGATATCTTCATCGCTTGAAGAGCATCTGCTGCATGTAGCATCGGAGGTCATTTGTCGTCTGTGTCTGCTTTTGTTTGTCAGAATGGCATTGTTATCAACTAACCAAAGGAACATTCTAATTCTAGCAGCGACTTTGGACTTCCAAATGGTGTTCCACTGACCATCGCATTTTATCTCCTTACCATCTCTTAAAGTTTTGTAAGCAGATGACACCGTGAATCTTCCTCTTGGATCCAGACACCAAATTCTAACGTCGGCTCCTCCCTGGACAGTAGGTGGGGGAATCATAGTAATTTCGTGCACTATTTCCTGAGGGAACCAGCATTCCAGAAATCCTAGGTCCCACTCACCTTCAAGATTAACCGAACTTCCGACCTGCAAGTCTTCTAAGTCCACAGGTATTTGCTGTTGCGCATGCTCCTTTAGAGCTTTCCCGCTCGGCAGCCATATATCGCTCCAGACATTGGTAGACAGGTCATTGATCGGACAGATATAGGAATTGGAGGACACAAATTCCTTGTTAAGAATCACCGATCTAGCTACACCTGAAAGATGTACATTGGTAGCATTTGGCTTACCTTCCAATCTAGTAGCCATAGCTTTGCTCCAAATTGATTGTTTACTGCTCATAACATCCCAAGTATGCTTCATAATTAAGGCGTTGTTCCAGTCCCTCATAGTCTTTATGCCCAAACCTCCATTTGATTTGTGGCTCACCAATCTGGCCCAAGATAGGAGATGTACTCCTTGCTTACTTCGACCACCACTCCAGATGAAGTTTCTAATAGCTCTATCAACTCTATCACACAGTTGCAAAGGAAGCTTAGCTGTTTGCATGATATAAGTGGGGATAGTGGTAAGGGTGCTTTTGGCCAAACATACCCTTCCAGCCATAGATAAATAGCACGCCGCCCAAGAGTTCATTCTAGCATTCACTTTCTCCAAAACTTCATTATAGGTATCCTTTTTGACTCTGCTATGTAAAAGAGGAACACCTATTCTATTTTTGAACTAAATTAGTTGGTGTATATATGTAATTGATAGCCTCTTTTTCAGTATTGCACGTATTACATAGAATGAATAGTGGCTTGTACTCACGAATCATATATCCACTGTAAGAAATTTTAATTCAAAATGTGAGTGGTTTATGAAGTTTGTTTCTATGCATGAATAAATTGAAATGTGGTCAGACATATTATAATATGCATGAGCAAATTGTAAAAATGATGGATGCTTTGTAATATATATAGAAATTATAAAATATTATAATTTCTACTATTGATGGTTATGTGCTACTGCTACTTCTAGTGTGATGAGTTGTTGTTGCTACTGCTGTTAAGATCGTTCTTATTTTGCTGATTGGGAGTTGCTGCTACTATTTCTATTGCTCGTGTTCTGGTGTTGTTGCTACTGCTATTGATGTATATCTAGTTCTATCTTTTTTAGTGGAGTTTGTAGTTGATTAGTGTGTCAGCGAGGCATGTTCAAATCTGTAATGGGTTGTTCTATTTGTGTAATTTTGTGAAAGTGATTTTGTAACCTTCTATGTACTTCACTTGTGTTTGTAATCTATCTTTGTGTTACCTTGTGCTCCAACAATTGTATGTATACTTTGAATATGTTACAAAGAATATGTTCTGATCAGTTGTTATTCTTTTTGAAGAATATGTGTTTGTTTTTGTGTGCAATGGATACTCTTAGTGTTGTCACATTTACTCTTACAAAGTATAAGAGTAATTGAGTTTGAATCATATTGTTTCTTTTCTAGGCTATCACAGTTACTCTTATTGCTGTTAGAGTTACTCGTAGTGCTCGTTCAGTTACTCGTAGGGTTGTCACAGTTACTCGTAGTGCTTTTTCAGTTACTCGTATTGTTTTCACAGTTACTCTAACTGCTATTTGAGTTACTCATAGTGCTCGTTCAGTTACTCGCATTGTTGTCATAGTTACTCGTAGTGTTTCACAGTTACTCGCAGGCTTTTTTCAGTTACTCGCAGGGTTTTGTAGTTACTCATAGGGTTTTTTCAGTTACTCGCATGGTTTTTTCAGTTACTCGCAGTGTTTGTTCAGTTACTCATAGGGTTGTGATAGTTGCTCGCAGTGTTTGTTCAGTTACTCACAAGTTTGTGACAGTTACTCACAGTGTTTGTTCAGTTACTCAACCATTACTTGCAGTGTTCAGTTACTCACAGGCTTGTTTTAGTTACTCGCAGGATTTTTTTAGTTTCTCGCATTGTTTGTTCAGTTACTCACAGGGTTGTGACAGTTACTCACAGTGTTTTCGCAGTTTCTCTAACTACTATTACAGTTACTCGCTGGGTTTTTTTAGTTACTCACAGTATTGTCACAGTTACTCACAATGTTTTTTCAGTTACTCATATTCCTTTTTCAGTTACTTGCAGTGTTTTTTCAGTTACTCCAGGGTTTTGATAGTTACTCACAGGGTTTTTTAGTTACTCAACCATTACTCTCAGTTACTCAAGCATTACTCTCAGTTACTCAAGAATTAATTTTAGTTACTCAAGCATTACTTTTCAGTTACTCAAGCATTCTGTTACTTTCAGTTTAGTTACTCGCATGGTTGTATCAGTTACGCGTAGTGGTTTCAGAGTTACTCTTACAACATTCAAAGCATAAATGTATTTAAAGCATTCAACAACACAAGCCTATTTGGATTAGAACAGTTACTTCCATGTTTGTATAATTACTTACAAAATGTCAGTTTGTTACTATGTGATTCACATACACTGGTTTCGTCTATTTGACTTACCTTCCTCCACAAGAGTTACTTTACAAAGTATAACATTTACTTTTTGAATGCACAGAGTTACTTTTATGTTGTCACAGTTACTCATAGTGTTGTTACAGTTACTCTAGGTGTTCTTATAATTACTTTATTGATAACAAGTTCATCTCTTTTATTTGTCAGTGAGTTCTGATATAGATACTTTTTTTTGAAATAGAACACTTGCTTTTGTGTTCGTACAATTACTTACAAGATGTCCATGTTCCTGTATGTTCCATACACACTATTTTTGTGATACATGTTTTACCTTCCGCTGTTAGAGTTACTTTTACAAAGTATAAGAGTTACTTTTTTGAATCACATGGTTACTTTTCTCTGTTGTCACCATTACTCTTAGTATTCTTATAGTTACTCTTAGTATACTTACAGTTACTCTTAGTGTACTTACAGTTACTCTTAGTTCTTCATGAGAAGGTGCTTGCGATGCTGCCAAGGATTTTTCTATATTAGAAATGGAATGTTTACTTGTTTTATTCCAATATGTTACTTAATGTGTCAAATAGCTAATTTCTTTGACCAACAGTTGCTTAATACGTACTTTTATACTATATGGGATACTTTGTTTTGACACATCTATTTCTAATTAACATTTTAACTAAATAAGTCGTAGTCAATGGTGGAATTCTATTTTATTACTAAGGCAATATTAAAAGTAAGATTCTACTATATTACTTTCAGTATGCAGCAAAATGCATAAGCATTTTATCAAACACTTTTTATGCAAGACAATGAAGAAAATTTCTCTTGTTGGGATCCGATTCATCTCTGGCCATGAATAAAGACCACAAGTCTTGGTGTGAGGGTCACAGGAAGCAAGACCGTGGAGGAGGATATCAAACGCGTAGCAAATAATGTAAATACAACAAGCAATGAAC
Source organism: Alisma plantago-aquatica (assembly GCA_963693085.1). Taxonomy (NCBI): domain Eukaryota; kingdom Viridiplantae; phylum Streptophyta; class Magnoliopsida; order Alismatales; family Alismataceae; genus Alisma; species Alisma plantago-aquatica. The sequence goes on from OY856411.1 coordinate 48,868,116, forward strand.
CTTCAAACTATATGTTAAAATAGTATCTACAATAGCAAGCAAGTACTCCGGCCAATAACTGGCATGGACACCCACCGCCACCGTCACCACCACAGCGACACCACTTATCTCCTAGACTACATGGTACTTTTTCTGGCCACGGTGACTGCGGCATGTATCGTGTTCTGTTGCTACAACTACTACTCGTATAAAACCCAAGGCACCGTGAAGTTGTTGCCATGGTGGAAGAAGAGGAGCCTAATAGCTGGAACATGAGATGACTGTATGCCACCACCTCCGGCACTGACTCAGCAAGCCGTCCTCTCACTTGGTTTTCTCGGGTGGTCATTCTTTGGCGAGACTGTGGAATTCGTCTCAATGTCATTCTCTGTTCAGACAGAGAGCTTCATGGACAAGCGACGCCTCAAGTTAGTCCCGAATTAATTCAATCCAACAAAATCTCCTTATGACCCCATATTCGCCTGCGCGCGCCCTTCCCATCCCAATCTCCTGTTATTTACCTCCACACTTAAATCCCAAACGATATCCTGTGCAATCCAAATCCCCTCCCAGGAACGGCAAGGTGTTCCGCTCGCACCTGTTCGGCATCCTGACGATCGTCTCCACCGATGCAGATTTTAGCAGAGCCATCCTCCAATCTGATGACTCTTCCTTCATCCCTTCCTACCCTCAGTCCCTGACAGACCTGATGAGCGAGTCCTCCATCTTGTTGATCAACAGCACCTTCCACCGCCGCGTCCATGGGCTCGTCGGCACCTTCTTAAAACCCGACCGCGTCCGCGCCCAGGTCGCCGACGACGTCGGCAGGTACACAAGATAAGAGATGGTCGGGTGGGTGGACGGGACCGTCATTCCTGTACTTCCGCTAAACTTCTGCCAGTTGCTTGACGTGCTCCATGCCTCATTGTACCCAGTTTCTCCCCGTCGGGATCATTTGTTCTCTGTAGATGCATCAAATGCGGTAAACAGTAGAGGCACATCACGCCTCTTGATGAGGTTGACGGAAATGAGAAAGACAGATTCGAAAACTACTAAATGGTTAACTAAAAATCCGTGAATTTTCTCAACAGGGTAGTTAAATAATTTACCCGCACGGGTATTAAAGACATTCTCATATATATATATATATATATATATATATATATATATATATATATATATATATATATATATATATATAGGGCCAAACCTCATAAATTTGAAACCCGGGTATGTGGCACATAACCTCCATCCCAAAAGCATAAAGGGCACTGACCGGCCTAAATCACGCGTCCAAAAGGAGCAGATTAAAGTAGTCAGACTTTTAAAAAGATAACCCGACTCTCAGGCCCCCGCAACGATAACGAGGTCCAATGTAGCGATCGGGGTCGAACATAGGGACAAGGTTAGTAGTGATAAGAACACAAAATCAACACTCTATACTCTGGTATAAAAGAGGATTAAAAGGTGTTCCCCAAGGAACGACAACTTGAAAATATAAACAATAAAGTGAAGGAAATAAAAGAAAACAAACTATAACGGGAATATGGGAAAACTCAGATCGGGAAGCATGATTCGATAGCTAATCAAAATATGATCCAAACATACAAGCTAGAGCTCAGATGCTATAAAAGAAATAATCCAACAAAAGGGAACCAAACACAGAACAAAAGGTATTAAATTCCACAGATTCTATAAGCATAGACATTGTGTAAAAAGGGTTCAGTTACGATGCGTAATAAATGAAAGTAAATGTTGAAAAGGGAAGATAGGTATCGACCTCCTTGATGTGGGAGGTCAATATACAATAGCGGACCCCTAAGGCGCCACTAACCCAATACTGGGCGGGAGCTCTTCCCGATATGCCCGTGTCGGGAAGCCACCGTGTCGGGTGACATATCGTGATGGTCTGGCATATCGGTCAGGGCTCTCTACCCAATACGGTCATGTCGGGCAGCCACCCTATCGGGTAAAACACCCTAATGATTGGTCTGTATCAGTTTCAGTATCATGTCGGGTTAGAGATGACTTAGGTTCTCGGGTTCCTTGTATCAGGTGTAGGGGGTGAGCCGTCTTGGGTTGAAGCCCATCTAGGAACTAAACACACTGGGAGGCCTTCTTGGTCGTATCAGGTTGTTGTGACTACCAGGATGGGTTCTAAGTGAACCACTCCCATCCCTTTCGGGTTCGGGGTGAACTCACGTAGTGTCGCCTGGACACCTTGAGACCCGACACACTAGCTCCAGATGCTTTCCAAAGTTATCTTTCACGAGGTTCTGACCCATCCCATCAAAGTCCTGTAGCTACTATTTATAGGTAGCAACTGGTAGATGATGCGGTTCTTATGGGGCCACATGTCCTTCATCGACTTCGTTTACATGGCCTCAGGGATGATCGACACATGTGTGTCGCTCGGCACATTAGGCTGTCGCATGCCGGGTTACGAACGTATCAGGTGGCCTTGGCGGGCAGCCACTTCCGATGAGTGACTCGTATCGCGTGACACACCCATGTTGGGCTATCCAGACATGGCGGGCAAATATCTCTGTTGGGTAGGTAGCATACCGCCCGTCGAGGGCCTCCTCGTGTGATGCGACTATGTCAGGTTGTTTCCATATCAGGCAGCGATGTCGATGGGTAAGTGTGCATGTCGGGTGATCAGTAGAAGGTTTGATGCATGTGCGTGTTGTAGATGGGCCGGGACATGCCTTTTGCGGACTTTAGGTGAAAAATAGGGAAAATTTGTACAAAAGATGGGAACAGAGTCAGGGGCGTAGTGTAGGTTATTTTTGTGCAATAACAAGACAAAATTGAGAGGAAAAATAGTTTAGAGGGCAATTTTGACAATGAAATGAAGGTTGTAAATGACCATAAAATGGGTGTTATCAACTCCCCCAAACTTAGCATTTTGATTGTCCTCAATCAATCATACTTATCTTTAACATTTTATTTACAATACCCTTCATACCAGGCATAGTCCTCAGACAAGGGGTTTACACGAGTTCTGATATGTCTTAAGGAAAATTACATCTATCCATGAGCAACATGCTTTATTTTTCCCTACCTTATTTTAAGCAAAAAAAACTCTTTTCAGCTTCGGCGAGACTTAAGTGCATGATTTCGAAGTTAGCTTTCACACTAAACAGCTTGGGGGTAAGGAGTTGGGTTTTTGGGTAGGCTTAAGGCTTTTTGGATTTTTTTCTTGTTTTCCATTGGTCCATCCAGGTACGAGTCCATTAACGGGAAAGTACATGTAGTCCAAGCCAGTTGGCTTTAGAGTAGTGATTTCACATCCTACATACCACTGCCTCAGATCTACCATGCCTAAAGATGGGTACTTTCAGAGAGACAAGTGTGTTTTTCAAAAAAAAAAATTGAAACAACTCTCATGCTTTTATTCACTCTCATAAGGCTTTTCTCTCTTTTTGGGATTTTGGGAAAGGATGAGTTTGCTGTTTAGGCAGTTTTTTCCTTCACATGCACATCTCTTAGCTATTATAAGATTATTTTTCAAAATTGGCATAGAAAGGTTGTAGCCTTTGTCGTTTGAGATTGCGTTTTCAAAAAAAAAATAATAGAAATATGCACCGCCTTAGACACAAAGAGCATAGTCTGGAAGAAGTTGTATTTGATATTTACTATAGAGTGTATTTGTACAATTGTAGAGAGGCAAGGAGTTGTATATTCACTATTTTGTATTAAGCATGTGTATATATACACATGGTATGTTTAAAGAAAAGAAGAAAGCCAAAAGGAGAGAATCTTTAGTACCTCCCTCATTGATATATAGTACCCCCCCAAACTTACCCCACACTCTGTCCCAGAGTTGTGAGATAGATAAGTAGGGTAGTGATAAGTTAGTGAGGGTTTAGCTGGTGAGCGTGCCTCTGTCAGATATAAGCTCTCACACATATTCTCCGTGTTTGCTGTGGTAGTCGATATGGTGGAGCTTGTCTGGCGTTTGTTGTAGTGTCACAGAGCTAGCGATCCATTCCAGCACGTAGATGTCACAGTCATTTGATTGTGGAATTTGTTGTGGACTACTGTGGCAGAATTGAAGCTCGTGCCATTTACTTTCTATTGTCTGTAGAAATGGTTGGATCAACATTGTCACCTCGTTGTAGTATTTTCTTACTAAGCATTCGAGGGGTGTCAACGCGGTTGATGTACACTGCACCGGATGATCTTTTTTGCTGTTGGAGCTGTTGTAGAAGATTGCTGCTCGTTGGCGAGTGTACACAGTCAGGAGCGTCCAGTGATTGTAGTGCAACACTGGAAAGAAGATGATACTCGGCATGCTGCTTTGTATCTCTGCTAGAAACTTTTTCTTCACTCTTGATTCATCAGCTAGGCATATATCATTGAACACCATCGGATGGATGATGTAAACATGCTCAAACTTCTTCTATAGAACTTGGATGCTAAACATCCTTCTACCTTTACTAAGTCCCAAAGGTCATCAACTAGGACTATGATGTTTTCTGCCTCATATATGATGTCTACGGGTGTAGAATCATCTAGCTTCATGAGAATTTCCTTGACCTGTTCCTGGGTCAGTGTAGAACACGTGGAACGGTCAAAGTTGCTGATCATTTCTTCTAACACATCAGGTGAAGTGGGGTCTTCATTCGAGAATACTTCTCGCAGAATGCCCATCAGCTTGCCTGCCCCATATATGCCTGTGGCCATCTCATCCTCTTCTCATGGAAGGTTGCTGGTCGAGGAGGATTTGTCCTCTTGATCACTCTCCAACAACTTCTCTGGGACGCCTACGTCTCGGAAATAGCATCTGTCCTTGATCAGCAGCAGTGCGTAGGTGTTCCTTAGCTGATAGAAGTTATGTCCTTAGAGTTGCCTTATGTATCCAAAGACATGGAGCATCTCCATGGAGCGAAGGACTATGAAGGCATTGTTTCCGCTTCCCACTTCTTCTTGAACAGGGAAGTCTCTAAGAGTGAAGAAGTTCCAAACGTCGTTGTGACGCTGGACTCCTTGTTTGATTGTGCGAAGAAGCTGTAGTGGGAGAAGCTTGAGGTTCTTGTCTTTGAGGTGCACGAACGTGTGTCCTGAGTGTGGGACCTCCTCGTTACAACAACTAAGAAGCTGGACATCATGGCTTCAAAGATCTGCAACACACAGGAACCAGTTTCCTTGGTGTTTGTAGGGGGGAAACACGATGTTTGGGTTGTGTTCTTCCATGTGTTGGATCATGTTGGCCACCTGGATAGCGTCGAACGCCCCTCTCATCAGTCTTCTTGCCAATGCTGGGGTGGTAGTGTAGATTGGATGCCAACCTGTCCTAGTGTCTAAGTTCTCTATCATTGCACCCTCCAGGACCCAGAAGAGGATCTTCCCGACGATGGCTGGTGAGCAGAACATGCTCCTCAATGCTCCCCATCGTACAGAGAAATAACTGTCATTCCAGACGATGTCTCTTCATCTGCCTACGACCTCAGGACCTTATTCAGCAGCTTCTGGTCTATGATCGTCAGGTACCCGATGGCTCTTCGGTCGAAGTCTGCCATCTCGAAGGAGGGATCTCCGACGGTGTAGAAAACTCATCTTCCGTCAAGCTCCTTCCTCTAGGGAGTGTTTTTCGTTGGCATGGAAGATGTACTCCCCTTATCCCTGTTATTCATCAATAAAGTCCTCCTCTATGCCGATTGATATATCTACATCTTTAGCATCATCTAGGGAGGGTGAGGGAGATTCCACATCGATGCCGCAGGCACTCTCCTGTCCAACTGGAGCCCAGTCGGCGGTCTTGTTCGTCATTTCTCCCTCAGGCGTTGTGGATGGCCCGCTGGAGGAGGGAGAAGATGACGTTCCTGAAGAGGATGCTGATGAAGATGGCTGAGAGCCGGAGCTAGGAGGCAATGGGAACCTCCTTGGCTGTCTCAAGCGGGGGTGGTTGTCCCCCTGATTTAGCTTCTCCTCAATGGCATCGAGGCGTTGGAGTGCCAGCTGCATCATGTTTTTCAATGCCTCTAGTTGGCCAGGAAGGCCAACTAGAGTTAGCAGTTGTCGCTCCTTCTTATTCAGCCTCCTCTAAAATGTATTGAACTTGTGGGTTAGGGAAGCAAATGTAACAAAGTGGTTGCTCATTACCTCCCGCAAGTGGTCAAACTCTTGACTGAGGACTTGCCCCGGCGATGGGGGGCTGCAGCTATCCTGCCTCTTGTCCTTGAGACGTCCCTCGCGCTGTAAGTTCGGCCCGAAGAGTGTGTGTCTTCAAGCAGGTCCGAATTCATCTAAATTGTCCACGAGGGTGTTGCTTCAGGGCGGGGCGTTGGCACCTTCATGGCTGCCTCTGCCTCATCTGCTTGTAGTGGTGGAGAAGGGCACGGGGAAAGCGGTTGTTGTTCTACCATCTAATTGTCCAGGACCTCCTCTGCAGCCACCACATGCGACGTTGGTGGCAGCGTCAGTGTGGGTTGTGCATCCCTGAGCTTCACCTCGAGGATCTCAACGAATGAATCATTACTTACGTCTGGTTGTACCAAAGCTTCCACCATTGAAGGCATAGTAAAAGCTTCAGGAGCTGCGGCCGTCTCCTCCACGGCTGCTTCCGCCGGGACTATTGTCGTTGTGTCAGCCCTAGTTGTGTCGACAACCTCCAAGATCGCTATTACTTCTTCTACAGCTACGGCAATCATCGTTGTCGAAGCCGCGGTTGGGATAGGAGCAGCAACGGCAGCTTTATCAGCGGCTGTCGTCGGTTGTGTGGGGGCGGTGGGTGGCTCAGCCCTTGCGGTTGCTGCTGCTTGTTGGAAGGTTATACTGGCAGTGCATGCAGCCTCGACCATATGATTGGGAAGGGCTTTGACCTCCACTGGCATGAACACCGGCTTCTCTGCATAGTAGTTGGTGCAGATAGAGAGGGGCAGCAGAGTGGAAGTTCTTGCGAATTTGTAGAAGTGGCGGCGGCCCTCCTTCTTGATTATGTTGGCTCGTTGCAAGGACTTCAGATCAATCATGTCGTCACCTTCTGTTCTTGACAGGCTACATGGCTCCATTGGGTATCCCAACCCTACCGTGATCAGATTGACGATGTCACCCATGCAGTACTCCTTGGTGGTATCTTTTATTGGGTGGAGCCGGTTCAGTAGGAAGTGCCCCACGTTGATCACCTTGCCCTCCATCACATACCACATGAGATTGAATTCTTCGGTATAGATGTTGCTCATTTCATATTTGCTGAACAGGAGGCATGCCACTATCTTGTGGATGATCCTCCAGAAATAAGAGTGGATAGCCGCCTCCTTGCTCCCTGGCTTGTATGATGATTCACCGGTTAGCTTCTTCCAGAGGTCGATTGGGTTGAAATCGTCGCCTTCACCAATCCTGGCACCGTTGTTCAACATCTCTTTCTCAGCTTCGATGGAGGAGAATATTTCATTTAGCAGCTTCTCAGAAATATCATGCACAACGTTGTATAGTCGGCTCTATAGCCTATCTGCTTCACTGAATCTTTCGACCTCGTCCGGCTTGTTCTACACCCGACAGAGTAAAGACATGAACTCCTTGGTGAGTTCAGTGTATGACCCAGAGAAGCTGAAGCATATGTTTTTCAGCCCAGCGGCTCCTAAGACGTTGGCGAGCCTACTAAAGATGTCGAGCTGGTGGAAGGAAGGCTGGTGGCAAAACAAGGTTGGCCGGTAGATCTTGGCTTCCAGCTCGGTGCATCGTTGTTGATGCTCTGCATCCCGGGGCATGAACCGACCTGGGGAGTGGGGCAAGGGTTCCGCCGTTGTTTCTCGGGCTACTGCCGCTTCTCTCCTGGGCTGCTTTTCTGCCTCAGATGGCCCTGTTGCATCGGGGTTTGGGTGCTTCTACCTAGTTGTTTTGGCTTCAGCTGTGGCCTCGGGGTTGATCCTCCGGCCGTGCTCGTCTACTTGGACAATGGTTTGCTTGGTGTGGGCCATTTCTGTAATTATCAAACAAGAATATAGTAAGTAATGAGATTACTGAATGGGTCGCGCTACCCGATATCAGGAAGCAGACCAAAAGAGTCACGTCCCCCGATACAAGGTAGGTGATGCTTGAAAAACTAATATCGGTCAAAAACTAACGAAATCCCGACATAAGCAAGTCAATATCGGACGGGGGTAAATGTGTCGTACTACTCGATATGATCTGGCTGATATCACTAGCCGATATCGTGAAGCGTTAAAAAATGATGCTTGCCCGATATGGATGTTGCGGGATACTCGTGTCACCTTGTGGAGATTCGAAAGTCGATACGATATAAATCGGTTACATATCGCGCGGCAGACCCAAACACATATCGCTCGATCTGAAACAGACTGCCTGACACGGTCATGTCGCCTGATATAATCAAAAGCTAAGGGAAACATGACACTGGTGCCGCACGATACAATGTATCGCCCAATGTGGTGTGTCTCCTGATACAGATTCGACTGTGCGATACGCGTTAGTCGATACTATGTGTGACACAAGCGATAAAACTACGCGATAGGCGTATCGTGTTATACCTGTATCAGGTGGAAGGTTGGTGTGTGACATGGGTATCACGAAGGAACTGGCCGACACGAGAGCTGGAGTAAATGTGAGATTGCACAATACGGGAGTAAGTAAAAAGTGAAATCAGGTGCCTGACACGGTTAAATCCCTGTTACTATATATAGCCATGTTGAGCGGGGTAAAACGGGTAAAAATGGGGGCACATGTCATGCCAGGAGGCAAATCATTCCTGAGGCGCAGCAAAAATCAGTCTAATCCCATCACCTTAAGGGTTGATTTGGCTTCCTAAGCAAGCTTTGTGCCAGCATGCACGCATGTCGTGCGAGATCGTTGTATCGTGTGACACGGTCTCCTTTTCTAACACGCGAGCACTCACCTTTGCTCGATACGATCAAAAGGCATAATAATGCATGTCGTGCAAGGTAGAAAGGCAGAGAACATGCTCGATACAGACTCCAGAAGAGTAAAACTTAGAGCAAAGACAAAAGAGTGTTGATGGTGTCACCTGATATGGTTAGTTCGGGCAGACATCCGATATGGTCAGACAAAAGGGATGCCAGGTCAAAAACAAAAGGGCGATGAACTATACATGCCCGACACACTAAAAAATAAAGCAAATCGAGGGTATAAAAACTAAAGAAAAGTGTTGATGGGTAAAACATCATCGGCTAAAAGGAAAGACTTCTAGCCTCAGATAGTATTACTCATCAAAGCCTTACAAAACTAAGTCAGTGGCCAATAAAATGAGAGGACCCGTGCACGTGGCGAATGCACTGACTCAGGCTTTATTACAATGATATTGCTTGTAATGTTTTTCTGCGGAAAGGGAAATAACATCCTATGCTAGGAAAAAGTAAAAATTTGGGCTGCCTCCTAAAGAGCGCTATAGTTTCCATCGTTATCTCAACGGCTTCAAACTCTTTTTACTACAATCCTTCGTTTGTTGCTTCAGCGTCCTGCAGTGTTATTTCCGACCTTTTCACGAATGATTCATCTTCATAGAATCTTTTCAACCTGTGGCCATTGACCTTGAAGATCCCAATCTTTTCTCCTTGAATCTCCATCATTCCTGATGGATAAATCTTTACCACAGAGAAGGGGCCTGACCATCTTGTTCTGAGCTTCCCAGGGAAAAGTCTAATGCTAGAATTGAAGAGGAGAACCTTATCACCTTCTTGAATATCCTTGTTTCTTAGGTGGGCATCATGCCACACCTTAGTCCTTTACGTGTAAATCTTTGCATTTTCATAAGCATGCAATCTTAGCTCCTCGAGCTCTTGCAGCTGCAGATATCTCTTTTGTCCTGCCTTTTCTAGGTCCATATTGAGAAACTTAATCGCCCATAGGGCTTTGTGCTCAAGGTCCAAGGGTAAATGACAGGACTTTCCATAGATTAACCTATAAGGTGTCATGCTTATGGGTGTATTGAACGTAGTTCTATAGGCCCAGAGAGCATCATCGAGTTTCATGGACCAGTCTTTTCGTGTGCGGTTGACAGTATCTTCCAAGATTTGTTTAATTTGTCTATTTGATACCTCCACATGACCAGAGGCCTGGGGGTGGTAGGGTGTAGCAACCTTGTGTTTGACCTGGTACTTCTTCAGTAGAGACTCAAACTTCTTTTCTCCAAATTGTGATTTGCCATCACTTATTACAGAGCAGGGTACTCCAAAGTGTGGAAAAATAGTCTTCTCAAATAGCTTAATCACAGACTCAGAGTCGCAAGTTTGGGTAGCAACAACCTCTACCCATTTTGACACATAGTCCACCGCCACTAGATTGTACTGATAACCCTTTGACGAGGGGAAGGGACTCATGTAGTCTATTCCCCAGACGTTAAAGATCTCAACTTCTACCCAGTCTAACAAAGGCATTTCATTCCTTTTCCCAATATTTTCGGTTGATTGGCACTCTTTGCAAAATTTCACATAAGCAACATCATCCTTGAATAGCAAAGGCCAGTAAAATCCAGATTGAAGCACTTTTGCGGCAGTTCTGTCCCCACTATGATGCCCTCCATAGGGTGAAGAGTGGCATTCTCTCAAGATTAGTGGGACCTCCTCTTTCGGTATACACCTTCTATACAGACTGTCAGAGAATTTCTTGAATAGCAAAGGATTGTCCCAATAGTAGTTCCTGACATCAGACAAGAGCTTCTTTTTTTTGTTGTACTTGATGTCTGGTAGTAGCTGGCCACAGGCCAGGTAATTACAAATGTATGTGCTCGTCGGACTGAGCCATTAACAGAGCTTCATCAGCATAGTTGTCGTTAATAGGTAATTGATTTTCTTTGTCACAAACTATTCTCGAGAGATGGTATGTGACTACATTTTCTTTACCTTTCTTATAAATTATCTCATGGTTAAACTCTTGCAGGAGCAGGGCCCATCTCAGCAGTCTGGGCTTTGTGTCCTTCTTTTGCATCAGGTAGCGTATGGCTCCATGGTCAGTATAGACATTTACTTTTGCCCCTATAAGATATGATCTGAACTTGTCAAATGCGAAAATGATCTCCAACATCTCTTTCTCCATGGTGGTATAGTTTACTTGTGCCTCGTCTAGGGTGCGGCTGGCGTAGAAAATGACATGATGTTTCTTATCCTTCGTCTGCCCTAGGACAGCCCCCACAGTTTAGTCACTAGCATTGCACATTAACTCAAAGGGGAGCTCCCAATCTGGAGCTTGGAGAATAGCAAGGGTTACTAGGGCCTCTTTTAGAGTCTAGAAATCTTTCAAATAGTCATCAATAAAATCAAATTATGTGTCCTTTATCAGCAGGTTCGAGAGAGGTTTTGATATCTTTGAGAAATCCTTGATGAATCTTCTATAATAACCCACATGACCGAGAAAACTTCATACTCTTGTCACGGACTTTGGTGAGGGCAGCCTAGCAATGGCCTTGACTTTGCTTACATCAACTTCAATACCTTTCTTGGAGACTTTATGGCCAAGGACTATACCTTCTTGTACCATAAAATGACATTTTTCCCAATTAAGAACTAAGTTCTTTTCCTCACAGTGCTACAGGACTAACGATAGGTTTTTCAAGCAGGCATCAAAATCATTTCCATACCTAGAAAAATCGTCCATAAAGACCTCTACAATGTCTTCCAGAAAGTCTGAGAACATTGAGATCATGCAACGCTGGAATGTTGCAGGAGCATTGCATAATACGAACAGCATTCTTTGAAAAGGATATGTACCATATAAGCAGGTGAAGGTAGTCTTCTCCTGGTCATTAGGAAAAATAGGAACTTGATAAAATCCAGAATAACCCTCCAAAAAGAAGAAATACTCATGATGTGCAAGTCTTTCTAACACTTGGTCGATAAAGGGGAGAGGGTAGTGATCTTTCTTAGTTCCTTGATTTAGATTTCGGTAGTCAATACACATCCTCCATCTGTTAACAGTCTGGATGGCTACCTCATCACCTTTATCCCCCTTTACGACTATCATTCCTCCCTTCTTGGGCACCACATGAATCGGGCTCACCCAATTGCTGTCGCTAATGGGGTATATAATGCTCGCATCTCTGAGCTTGATGACTTCTTTCTTTATGACTTCTTTCTACATCTGGTTCAACTTCCATAGGGGTTGAACAAGGGGATTTGTAGATTCTTCAAGATTTATTCAGTGCATACACAGGGTAGGGTTTAGTCCCTTAATATCATCCACTAAATACCCTATAGCTTGGCTATGGAGCCTCATCTCTTTAAGGATTTTTTCCAGTTGTTCTTTTGCCAGATTGGCATTGACTATGATAGGATTTCTTTCTTCAGCATCTAGGAACTCATAATTCAGACCCTCCGGTAGCTATTTCAGCTCCGGATTAGGTTTTGGTACTTTCTTATCTGTCCTGGTCAATTCTAAAGAAGCATACTTCACTGTCTCGAAAACTTCTTCTTCATCATTCAGATCTCCTTCATCTTGGTTCAGGTAGTCGAGTACCTCAGCTACCTCGGGGTCGTTGACCTCTGAATCCTCTTCGTTCAACGCCCTCATAAGATGGTCTACCACTGATGCGTCCTCTTCTACTTCCTTGTAGTATTGGTTATAGTTGTCCATGAAGTAAGCAAATTCAAGCAGTGATGGTCCTTTCATTGAGTCCCTCACCTTGAAATCTATGTAATCGTTCCCTACCCTCAGGGTTATCACGCCTTCAGTGACATCAATAAGTGTCCTTCCGGTCACCAAGAAAGGATGACCGAAGATGATGGGGCAGTTAGGGTCCTCAACAGTGTCAATGATAGCAATGTCACAAGGGATGAAGAATCTTCCTACTATGATCGGGACATCTTCCATCACTCCTACCGGCCTTTTGAAGGTGTGGTTTGCCAACTATATCCTCATATTAGTCCTGACCATATCAGTCAGTCCTAATCATTGCGTGAGGCTTAAAGGCATGAGGCTGATACTAGCCCCCAAGTCGGTGAGACCTTTTCTTTCAATGTTATCTCCTACCGTGAAAGGTATGGTAAAGGCCCCAGGGTCCTTTTTCTTGGTTGGTAATTCATCTTTTATGATGACTGTTGACATGCTGGCTAGGTGTACAATTTCGATCCTTCCTCCTCATCTTTTCTTTGTGACTAGATCTTTGAAGAATTTGGCATAGGTTGACATTTCTTCCAAGGCATCTAGAAATGGTACCTCCAAGTGGAGCTTTTTCACTGATTCCAAGAACTTTTCATATCTCTTCTTGAGGTGAGCCTTTACAAGCTTGTATGGAAAAGGTAATCTTGGCGAGTACTGACTTCTCCTGGCAAAAAATTCCTCTTCAGGTCCTGACTCCCTAACTGGTGGGTGCTAGCTTTCTCCTCTAGTTGGATTTTTTGCAACCTTATCAGGCTTGGGTTCTTTAGTTCTTGTCTCCTCAGGGTTCTCTATTGTCCGTCCCGATCTGAGGGTTGCCATATTGGCAGACTCCGTGCTAGAAGGAATCTTCCCCGAAGGGTTCTTTATGAGCTCAGCCAACTGAGCAAGTTGTTCGTCTATCTGACATTGGTGTGTTTGCATGTCTGCCATTTGGACTTGCATAGTATTCAAAATGCCTGAGTTGGATAATGTGCTTTTTGCAAGTTGATTATTTAGTGTGTCCTGTCTTTTGACGAAGTGAAAAAGTTGTCCCACTAAGCCTGGCTGGCTATTACTCTTGATATGACTTTGTCCTTGATCTTGCCCTTGCCCTTGGCTTGTGTTAGCAGCTTGACAGGGTTGATACATCCCCTGACCTTGATAATTGCTTTTATTTTTCTGGATAGTGTTGGTCTTGGCATGTTGTCCCTACCCGCTTCTCTTCTCGAATCCAGGTGGTGGCTTGGGTGGGTTGTTCAACTGATGCGAGTTCTCTGTGGCATCATTGTTGCCATAACTGAAGCCTGGATGTTCCGGCCTCTTGAAGTTGATGTAGGATACGTTTACATCTTCATCCTCCTCCAAATCACTTTCACTTGACCCTTCAGGTCGAGTATACACACATTTATCTAATCCATGGCCTCCTTCACCATAGGTGATACATTTCATTACCTTCTCTATCTTCTTCTTACATTTTCCTCCTGACTCCTTTAGCTGTCTGACATCCATAGCTATCTTCTATATCTAAGATGTGATCGCCTCCAGAGCCTTTGACTCAATTGATGGCCCTTCATTGGCAACTTTCTTCGCATAACCTCTGTCAGTCCTATCATACTCAGACTCGTCTTGAAGTTCGGCCATGTTCTCAATGATCTTTTTAGATCTACTAGGCTTCTTCCCAAGAAAGTCACTTCCTGCAGCTACATTTAGCGATACTCTCTCTTCAGGAGTTAGGACATTATAGAACGTTGTTATCAGAAAACCCTTCCTGTAATTGTGGTGAGGACAGTCCCTCTGATACTCCTGGTATCTCTCCCAGGCCTCATGCAGATTCTCTCCTAGGTTCTACATAAAAGATGTGATCTTCTGCCTGCTCCTGACAGTCTTTTTAGTAGGGTAGAACTTGTTCACGAAAGCCTCTGCTAAAGCATTCCATCCATTCAGGGATTGATGTGGCAGTCCAAGGTACCACGACAGTGCCTTGTCCTCTAAAGAGAAAATGAAACCCTTGTAGTAGATCACTTCTTACGGTACCCCCCTCATTTTGATGGTGTCACATATATTTTTGAAAGCATCGAGATGATGATAAGGGTTGTCATTCTTGGAACTCCCTCAGAAGCTCTTATTCTGGATCAAAGAAATCACAGCAGGCTTCAGCTCGAAGTTTGCAACATCAAACCTTGGGATTACCATAGGGCATCTGGAGTTATTGGCTTTTGTGGCTGCCAACTCCCAAAGAGTCTTTTCTTCCTCTTTGGAATCTTCACTTCCGTTGTCCCTGCAATTTCTCTCTTAATTGTGGTGGTTCCTTCTATGCCTATGGCGATGATGATGCCCCTTGTGGTGGTGATCATCTTTAGGTTGTTCTTGTTCTTCATAAATATGATCATCATTGTAACGGTCATTTCTATCTTCATCGCTTCTTGGAGGAGGTGGGTGTGGTCCAACTCTCGCATTCCGCTTGTTTGCGGAAAGGGGTGGTTCCACGTGAGGCGGCATGATGAATGAAGTTTAATCAAACAAAATGCTTCTCCCAGGTACCTGAATAGAACATATGATCAAGTTAGAAAACTAGGCTTGACGAAGCAAACTATTCTGCACTGATTCAAGGTAGAAGGCTTAAAATAGAGGTGCTATCAAGTTATTGCTAAGCTTGAGACAGGGGAGTATAGTAAGTGGACTCGAGTTCTTTAACAGTACCATTTTGCCTCATCCCCGACAACGGCACCAAAAAGTTGACTGGCCTAAATCACGCGTCCAAAAGGAGCAGATTAAAGTAGTCAAACTTTTAAAGAGATAACCCGACTCGTAGGCCCCCGCAACGATAACGGGGTCTGATATAGCGATCGGGGTCGGACACAGGGACAAGGTTGGTAGTGCTAAGAATGTGGAATCAACACTCTATACTCCGGTATAACAGAGGATTAAAAGGTGTTCCCCAAGGAACGACAACTTGAAAACAAGAGCAATAAAGTGAAGGAAATAAAAGAAAACAAACTATAACGAGAATATGGGAAAACTCGGATCGGGGTTCACTTAACAAAAATGTTCTCTTAACAGGCATACTATCTCTCTCTCCTGCATTCTCATATCAAAATTACAAGCAATCCATAAAGATGCCTATTCCACTCTCTCTCGAGATGAGGGTAGGACAAGATTTAAAAGAAGTCTCTTTCCCGAGATGACAACTCAAAAGTCTCACAACAAAACATATGGTTTAAAGCATTAGCAATCCAACACTCTCGTGCATTCATGCTACTCCATGTCACGGGATAAAAGTGATATTACTCTCTCAATATATCGACAATCAAACATCACAAGATGATAGCTAAACATACAAGTGAAGCGTTAAAGCAAGTGCAATTCAAACAAGAAAGGATAGATATGTTACAACAAGGAAACATCACAAAGAAAAATAAACCAAAAGACTATCTCCAACTAGAGTTACAAGAAAGATGATGGTTTTAGGGTTTTAGTTGTTTTTAGGAGTTTTGTGCAACAACTTTTGAGGAGTTAAAACTATTGTTAAGGCAAGGCACGGAGGAAGAAAACTTAGGAATAACAAGCGGCAGCAGAAAACATCCATCACTCTCTTCTCTCAAAGAGGGTACCTCCAACTAAATGCCAACACCCTCTCTCAAAGGTAATGGACATAGGTTGGAGTGGGAAAGCAACCTGAAGCAGCCCCGACCCTGGGTACTCTTGTACTCCTAGATCAGACCAAGCTCTAGAGTTACAACATCCTTCTCTCGAAGGAGTTGAAATGGGAAGCACGATTCGATAGCTAATCAAAACATGATCCAAACATACAAGCTAGAGCTCCGATGCTATAAAAGAAATCATCCAACAAAAGGGAACCAAACACAGAACAACATGTATTAAATTCCACAGATTCTATAAGCATAGACATTGTGTAAAAAGGGTTCAGTTACAAAGCATAATAAATGAAAGTAAATGCTAAAAAGGGAAGATAGGTATCTGCCTCCTTGATGTGGGAGGTTGATATACAAAAGCGGATCCCTAAGGTGCCACTAACCCGATACCGGGTAGGAGCTCTGCCCGATATGCCCATGTCGGGCAGCCGCTGTGTTGGGCAACATACTATGATGGTTTGGTGTATCGGTCAGGGCTCTCTACCTGATACGGTCGTGTCGGGCAGCCACCCTGTCGGGCGACACACTCTAATGATTGGTCCATATCAGGTTTGGTATCATGTCGGGTTAGAGATGACTTAGGTTCTCGGGTTCCTTGTATCAGATGTAGGAGGCGAGCCATCTTGGGTCGAAGCCCATCTAGGAACCTAGCACACTGGGAGGCCTTCTTGGTCGTATCGGGTTGCTGCGGCTATGGGGATGGGTTCTAAGTGAACCACTCCCATCCCTTTCGGGTTGGGGGTGAACTCACCAAGTGTCGCCCGACACACCTTGGCAACTGACAAACTAGCTCCATATGCTTTCCAAAGTTATCTTTCGTGAGGTTCCGACCCATCCCATCGAAGTCCTATAGATGCTATTTATAGGCAGAAACTGGTAGAGGTTGCGGTTCTTGTGGGGTGGGATACATAAAGATTGATTTGATGGTATGTATGCCCTAAGAGCCAATCATGGGATGATTGGTGGGATACATAAAGATTGATTTGATAAACATCAAAGGCAAGCTTCCAATTCTTTCTGGTTCAGTCATATGAGATAATGATAGAACAGATTGAATGTCAAGAGAATGATAGTACTCAATGACGTATGCTTTTAGGTTAAGGACCTGAACGATGAGATCATACATATGCTAAGAGTTTGTACATTCTTATTATGTCCCTAGTCAGATGTCATTGTGGAAGGTAGACAGACAACAATGACACACAAGACTAGATTATGGTGTTGGTTGATGACAGAATCTCATTAGTCATGATATGGAGATATCAAACCAAACACATAGGTACTTGTTAGAGAACAAGTGTACCAGACAGACTCACCATGAGTTTGACACATGGAACCATGACATGGTAGTCATAGTCAGTTGTCACAGTGATGGTGGTGAGTGTGATTCTTTGACCTGAAATCACTACACTCAACACATGTCGTTTGGTACACTTTGACATCATCTAACGCAGTCGTGAAACATGAGTTGTTATAAAGGTGATGATTGGGTGGCTTTGACACATGGGGCTTTTGAGGGGTGAGCGATAGATATGGGATTTGTCCCTCCTGAGGGAGTTTGATATCCATGGCCACTTGATGAGTAGGATTGAGATAGGTGTGCGCACGCATGTGTGAATCAATATGTGATATTGATGTCATACATATCTCCTCCAAATTACCCTGATATCAAGAAAATGAATGAACATTGACAAGATGACTGTTCCATGCCTTGAGTTCATTCGGGATATCAGTGACAAAGGAATTATACATTCGCTGAATGAATTGCACAGTCTACTGCCCCAACTGATCGGCTCACAGGGTTGAACTGATCGGCTCAGGTTGATGAACCGATCGGCTCAAGTAGTGAGTCGATCGGCTCATGTGTCATGAAACGATCGACTCAATTATTGAACCGATTGATTTCTGGACCAACCGTGATCGTTTGGAAAGTCAGAAGACTCTTTTTGCAAATACAATTTATTTCACTTGTACAGATTCGATTTGAACAAGAATTAATGTTTGATTAGTTGGAAACAAATATGAAAGTCAATTTCAATTGGATCAGGACCACGAACCGATCAGATCAGGCATGAACCTATCGGCTCAGAGCACCATACAATCGGCTCAGGTCCCAAACGATCGGATCAGGGCCTGAAATGATCGTTTCAGGGTGTGAACTGACTGGTTCAACTATCACAGTATGTCAGTTTTGTGGAAATCTCGAACCCTTCCACTCTTACTTTAATCCCGCATTACCAGGGGTAGAGAACCGTGTCCCATGACCCTCCTATATATATAGGGGTATTGGGGGTTCTCAAACAACAACTCAAAACACCAGCTGCTCTGCAAAGTTGTCATTCTCTCTAGTTTTGGTAACCGAGAGAGAGCTCGAGCGAGTGATACCTGATAAGAGAGGCACAACAAGGGAAAGACAACTGCATAAAAGCGACTGATTGTAGGAGAGTGTGTCGGTGACTAGTACGCCGACAAGAGGGTGTGACTCCTTCCGATTCCTTGTGGGACAAGGAGATCAGAGTTCCAGGTGGTCTGTGTGGACTACTACAGAGGCAGGAGACTTCTACCACTCGGAGGATAGTTGTCAACCTTAACAGTCCCGGTGAGACCAGGAGTTGCATAGACACCGTCCAAGACCGGAGGTGAAGACCGCGTAAGCCATGAGGTAACGTCGTCGAGCTAGCCTTGGGAAAAGGTATGTCTCTACAAATCATCCTTCCTATTGTATAGACGTTGACGCGATTCCTTTATTCTGGGTTTGGGAGAAGAAATTGTTTGTTTCCGCTGCCTTCTCTGTCTCCCTCAAAACCCAACACACATGTCCTTCATCGACTCCGTTTACGTGGCCTCAGGGATGATTGACACATGTGTGTCTCCCGGCACAGCAGATCGTCGTGTGTCGGGTTACGCACGTATCGGGTGGCCTTGGTGGGCAGCCACTTCTGATAAGTGGCTTGTATCACGCGACACACCCATGTCGGTCTATCCAATCGTGGCAGACAAATCTCTCTGTCGGGTAGGTAGCGTACCGCCCGTTGAGGGCCTCGTCGCGTGACACGACCGTGTCAGGTTGCTGCCATATCGGGCAGTGATGCCGACGGGTAAGTGTGCGTGTCGGGTGACCAGTATAAGGGTCGATGCAAGTGCGCGTTGTAGATGGACCGGGATGGGCCTTTTGTAGACTTTAGGTGGAAAAATAGGGAAAATTTGTACAAAAGATGGGAACAGATTCAGGGGCGTAGTGCAGGTTATTTTTGTGCAATAACAAGACAAAATTGAGAGGAAAAATAGTTTAGAGGGCAATTTTGATAATGAAATGAAGGCTATAAATGGCCATAAAATGGGTATTATCACGCACATAATCCAAAACCAATATAATTATAATACCCTAGTGTTATTGAATCACATAGCATATTAAATGTAGAGGCAAGTAGAAAGTATAGTCAGATTATATAAAGTAGTCACCACAAAAGTGACCAACATATACATCCACCTCAAAAGTGAGCAAAAGATATCACATGTCATCAAATAGTGTTCCATCATGTACAAAGCAAATGAAAAGAGTCCAAACAAATATCCATGATCACATGATCAATAACAAATAAGGTAGTTCACATGAATCATGATTTTCAAAAGAAAGGAGTAATGTGTTGGCTAATGTCCATAGGACTAAAAGAAAGATAATTTATGTTATTACTCAAGAAGAATAAAAGAGGATGCAGACATAACTTATAATAGAGTCCTAGAAACACTGGTCACCAACCTAGTTATTTCCAATATCAAATTTACCTAATTACAATTATTCACATGTATTAGGGTTTGTCATATGCATTGATGTAAAGAAAATCCTAGTTTTTAACTTTTCACATAAAACTCCAATTTAGACTCTGAAATCATCACCATTGATCTTATTAGGTTCTCCCGATTAAGAAAATATATAATTTGTCTATTTTGGAGTTATGATGATTAAAGTGTATTTTTGGTGATTTTTATGTATTAAATTTATTTTTAGAAAACACTTTTCTAAAAAAACTCAAAACCAAGCCTTGAAAGTATTTTTATTGGAAATATCACATTTTTTCAATTCCAAAACATATTTTACTTTAATTTTTGGATGAATGTTTCAAAAGTTATGAATTTTCGAATGTTAGCCAATCAGAAATTGACACCTCAACATATTGGTCGAGAGAAGCGAAGAGAGAGCGGGTTGTGTTGGCCCAATAATGGGCGGCCAACTGGTCTCGGCCCATCGCAAGCGAGGCACAAGCTAAGGAATCAAAACACTGACAAAATGCCTTTTTCCCCTTGGTGGAAAACACAAACAAAACAAGAAGCGAGGGGCACAACCGATAAAATACAAGGGATCATTCCCTTCCTTCAGCCATTGCCATGGACATGAGCAACAATTCAGCAGGTCATGGAGGATTTAGGGAAAGCAACCTTGTGCCTTATCTAGTCAAAGAAACACACCACAAGGGAAGAGAAGGTAACTAGGAACCTTACCCTAGGAGGAATTGTACTCCGGCGAAGGCAAGCATCGTGGAGGTGGGCCGCAAACTCAGAGAAGAAAGCTCGATCGTGACGACTGTGTAAGGAGATCTGAACAAATTGGTGTGATAGAGCAACTTGGAGATGACCAATAGAGGTTTTGGTGGGGATATATTAGGTGGGGCTCAGTATAATGGTTCCTCAAGTAGTAGATTTGACAAGCAAAAATGAAGAATTAGGTAAATCCTAAATACTTGATGAAAACTCACAAATAATGGATCGGTTGGTGTGGATTCAAGCCATGAATGTGTTGACAAAGAAATATCAGACAATGGTTGAGAAACAAAATTGAAATATGTGAACAGCTAGACCTTACGGTCGGTTTATTGTTTACGCACGTGGACCTTTCCTACGTGAGGTAGGTGCTGAGTCTAGAGTTGTTGGATCTAGATCCGTTGCCGCCAATACACGTGAAGATAAAAAAGATGTGTGACATTTTATTGCTTACCAAATCCGATTCAAACTAAAGTTATCTAAATCATTTAACGTTTTCTATTTCCTTATTTAAGGGTGTAAATGACCTCCAAAATTAATGAATTTTTACATCTAGGTTAATTTGATATGTGGAATCCGAATATGCAATTAGATTTTACTTTTGAAGACTTTTGATTTATTAATTAAGTAAATCTGATTTTCTCTTTCCTCATGCATTAGTGGCTCTAGGATTCTCCAAAATTAATAAAACTTTACCCACAAGTCATATAAAATGTGTTAGACAAGAATTTTCCATTAGTTTCATTTGTTGAAGTTGTTTGTTAATTAATTAATGATTTGAAGGTTCTACACACTTTCTCTCTCCTAAATTCACCTTTTCATCAAATATTATCCAAATTGGATGAAAATTCACCCAAAGGTATATTTTAACATGTACAGTACTAATTTGACATTATTTTATTTTTTTGAAGACTTTTATTATTTTATTTAATACAATTAAATTTTATCACTTATTTTATACTTTTAATAAATTAGAGGCATCTAGAAATCTTCTAAAAATATGAAACTTGGCCTATAAGCAATAATAAATTTGAGGAACATGATTTAACATTAATTAATTTTTTTCAACATATTATTTAATATTTTTAGTCTTTAAATGATTTTCTCTCTCCAGGATAAAATAAAATATTTAAGATGGTTCAAATTAGATGAAAATTCACACATAGACTTATTTTGACATGTATATTATGAATTTAAGGTTTGTTTCCACCTTTCAAGTAATTTAATTATGTATTTAATTATTTGGAGAAAACTCTTATTTTCAATTCTAATTAATGAGAAGATAATTAATAAATTTTTAAAATTGTGAAACTTGTCATTAAAGCAAACTCAAACCCAAGAAAAATGAATCTCAAGTTATTTTTAACCAATTAGTCTTTCTTTTATGAATTTTATCTCATTATCCAATATTTCCACTATTTCTCATATTAAATAGTTCAATATCACATTAATATGTTTAAAGCATTATTATTCATTCCCTTTTTCTCCTTCTTGCTCCAAAAGACTAAGGAATAATCTAGAACAAATCTACTTTATCATTATCTCACATAATTTTATTTATTTCATTTTTGGTTGAATTATGCATCATTATTCTCAATTATGGACACATTGTCCAATTATGCATATTATTACCTCATACCATCAATTTTAATTAACGTTGCTTCATGTGACATATCTTAGGTACCCATTATTGATCTAAGGGCTAATTATGTAAGCATTAAACTATATTTGTTTTCATGTGAGGGTGATTTGTTCATGCATTAACATATTATGTGTATGTTTACCCTTGTTTGGCTAAGTCTAAAGAACAAGGTTGACTAACCTTCAAGACATATGATCATGGTTAAAAGGTTAGGCTTTGGTTTGTTACAGTGGCTACTCAGAGCAAAATGGAACTCGGATCAAAGTGTTACACAAAGAGATGGTTAACACTTAGCATCGAGAACAAACTACTAGATGTATTGAGGAAGTACACATTACAAGTATGTTTCGAGTGCCTAGCATCGAGAACAAACTACTAGATGTAGTGAGGAAGTACACATTACAAGTATGTTTCGGATGCATGTGGACATGACCAAAGTCATAATTGTTGACGCAATTGTGGATACAAAGAAAGAAAAATCATGTATTGGTTCTATGATCAGGGACCACAGAGGGGAATGGATTCACGGTGGTACACAAACCAACCTAGGGAAAGATCCATTGGAAGTGGAAGTCAGAGCTATTAGGTGTGTATTAGACGAAACTTGGATGGGGTACAATGTCTATATTCAATCCGATTTGAAGGTCACAATGAATTTCTTACATTGAAAGAGTGATTGTCCAACATTATATAAGGTACGAAAGAAGATGTGAAGGCACTACTCATGAACAACCTGCAAACAATCTCATGTTCAGGAGGAGGAGCTCCAATGTGTTGCCCGATATCTTGGTGAAACTTCAACTAAATAGAAGATTTAGGAAGCTCTGATTGGTTCGAAGTAAGTGTAGTTTTTTAGGAAGTCATTTTTTAGGAACTTATTTTCAGTTCTAAGAAAATGACTTCGGATGATTGGCTAGGATTTGAGTACTGTTTCCGAAAGTTAGCTTTCACATAATTGGCCTCTACAACCGGCAGTGTGATATATCAAAATACAAAGCAAGTTATATATAGGAAAAAATGTTATCCAAAGTTTAAATAATATAAAGCTCGTATATGCAAACATGCTATGGAATAAAACCTTATTGTAACGTAATGAATCAAACTTCAAAGCGGCAAATATATCATATTAGATAAACGATCAGATGATATCAATCTTGCAAATACGAACAAGGTGACTTTTTATAGGATAAACTATCATATGGTATGTACCGACATACATGTAATAACTATATTTCCTAAACTCAATCTAGCAGTCGGTAATTGCAGCCGCAAGCACATTGAAAAAGGTATCGTCGAAGGCATTCAGACATAGCTAACAATCGAAGGAGCAGTTGACATGCCGACTAAAGGCACAAATCTGGCGTACAATTTTTTTGTTGATGATAAAAGATCATTCATTAATAAAAGACAATGGCAAACTTTCACTTGCTACGTCGGTTGTTACACTACTGGTATGCTAAAAAAAGTGGGGGTTCTGTAGAAAGAAGAGAATAGTCTGTGGGGGAGGCACCCCATAACAAGCCTCGATGTATGAGAACAAGTGTTAAAATGCTGAAAATACTAGTCTATGGAGATAGTGCAAAATCCTATCTATTGTTGTAGCAGGACGATTCCTGTTTCATCATCCATCATCGCCTTCAGGTCGCAGAGAAAACGCATCTCTGATTCCCCCTCCTGTGAGTCATTTGAGCCCTCCTTTATCTTCTTCCCTGCAGTGTGAAAGGATATGAAGATCTGAAATAATCTGGGTGATGATGGTGCTCCTTGGTTTTATGGTGTTGTTGAATATTCTGTTGTTTCTTTCTCTCCATAAGTT
The DNA here is from genome assembly GCA_963693085.1 of Alisma plantago-aquatica. Taxonomy (NCBI): domain Eukaryota; kingdom Viridiplantae; phylum Streptophyta; class Magnoliopsida; order Alismatales; family Alismataceae; genus Alisma; species Alisma plantago-aquatica. The sequence continues at coordinate 48,892,300 of OY856411.1, forward strand.
CCAACATATGGTGACTAAGACATCGACCCCATTGAGGGTGTAGTTATTTCTGGTCGGTGTGAGACCAGTTGGAAAAGTTGTGGTTTAGTTTATCAACCCTAAGAAAATGTGAGAAGATGCTGCTGGAAAAACTGCAATGGAATAATCAGTGATCCACAGAGTCCTGGTTACTAAGACATAGGGAGCATCTAGAAGGACCATAGAAACCCATTTTTGAAAGGTTTTTGTTAGTTAGCAGTTTGTTGTTAAGCAGAAGCCAAAAGAAGGTCTTGAGTTTTTGTGGCCACTTCTGTTTCCAGATAAAGGAGAAGGGTGGGGAAATACCTCTAAAGGTCAGGTGGTTGTAGGCAAGTTTGACAGTATAGAGTTCTCCCCATCTCCAAAAAATCCGGTTTGAGGAGTTGTTTTCTAGTTCTAGTGTCAGGTTCCTAATGTTTTCTTGATTAAAGTGTAGAAGCAAACACCTCTTTAATGAGTTAGATCTCTTACTTGTTAGGAGGCTAAGAGCTTTGGCAGTATTTAGATTTTTTAGTTTATTTGGTACAGTCTAAGAAGTATGCATGTTGAGGACAATTTGGTGTTTATACCACAGGTCTTCCTAGAAATAAATGAGTTTGTGTGAGTGAGGGGGTTGTTGATGATTTGTTTAATGTGAGGAATGTGTTTGTTTATGTATTTCCAAAGAGGGGATGTGATCTTGTTGTGTGTTTTATGCCAGGGGAGCTTTTTGTAATATTTATTTGTCAGCATGTTTTTCCAGATTTTGTTGTTGTTATTGGCCAGGCAGTTAATTATTTTTGTGATCAAACAGAGAGCATGAGTTTCTAGGTTGATAATTCCCCACCCCCCTTGATTAATGGGGGTTGTGATGGTATCCCAGTTGAACAAGTGAAAATGTTTACTTATGTTGGGGGATTTGTGGTGTTTGTTCCAAAGGAAATTTCTTTGAATTTTATCAATGGTCTTTTTGGTCTTGGAGAAAAGTGGAATGCAACTCAAGTAATGGGTGGTTATTGGTGTGATGGCACTATTGAGAAGGCAGAGACGGCCGATTAAATTAAGGAAATTATTTGTCCAAGATGATAATTTGTTGTTTATCTTCTCAATGATCGGGGTCCAAGTGTAGTGGGAGATTTTGAGAGGAGTGATAGGAAGGCCTAGGTAGGTAATAGGGAAGTTTTCTATCTTGCATCTCAATAAGTCTTTGAATCTAGTCATCAAAGATTGTTTGATGCAGACCCTGAATATTGAAGATTTTTGTAGGTTTATCTTGAGGCCTGATATGTATGAGAAGATTCCTATAATTCTGATTGTGTTGATGATGGATTTGTTCTCAGGGTAGATAAGGATGACAGTGTCATCCACAAGTTGTATTATGTTCTCATGACACTCCGGGGGAGAGATAATCAGACCTCCTTCGACTCCTAGTTGTATCATTCTACTCAGGATAAAAGTGGCAATGACAAAAAGGTAAGGGGATAGTGGATCCCCTTGTCTAAGGCCATTTGAGTTTTTGAAGTAGTCAAACGGTACTCCATTTATTATGGTTGAGAAATGATTTGTGGATATACAAGCTTGTATCCAATGGATCCATTTTGCATGGAAACCAAAACCCTTGAGGGTATGAGTGAGGCATCGCTAATTTACAAAGTCAAAGGCTTTTTCAAAATCCATTTTAATGGCTAAGACTGGAGATTTGTTAATATGGCAATGGTGGATGGTTTCATTGACCATCAGGTAGGCATCCTGAGTGCTTCACCCTTTTAGGAAAGCATTTTGATTTAGAGGAATAATATGGTTGATGTGTGGCTTGATTCTGTTTGCCAAAGTTTTTGCAATGATTTTATAAGATGTGTTGATTAGGTTGATAGGCTTGTACTATGAGATGAGGTTTGGTTGTTCAGTTTTTTTTATGAGAGTTATGAAGGTTCTATTTAAGTGTTTGATGATATTGTGGGATTTTTACTCTGATGTAATTCCATCAACAAGGATAGGAAGTCTTTTTTGTAGTGATCCAAATTGGCTAGGTATAATTCCACATTTAATCCATCTGGTCCAGGAGATTTGTTCAGACCTAAAGATTTAATGGCCTAGTTTAGTTCGTCTAAGGTGAAGACTTGGATAAGGGAGTGAGATTGAGGGATTTTTTTGGGACACAGAATAGTCCAATCTAGCTCTTTTAGGCAAGAAGGTTGGTGGTGAGTGTTGAAGATTTTTTGAAAGTGTTCAGTAATGTGGGTAGTGATAGAAGATTTTTTCCATAGTGATAGAGCCATGAATTTTGAGATATGTGATGGTGTTTTTTCTGTGATTGTTGTTACAAGTTTTTTGGAAGAATTTGGTATCCTATCTCCTTCTTTAACCCATGTTATATTCACTCTTTGTCTCCATTTAATGTCTAGGCAGTTTCTATGTGTTCCATCGCTGCTCTGATAGTTTGGACAAGAGCGGGGTCCGTTGAGGGGTCTTGGTCTACAAAATGGAATTGTTGTTCTAGGTTTTTTAAGGTGTTGTTGAGATTGTTTGGGTGTTGGAGGGTCTAATTTTTTATGAAGATTCCACTTGCTTAGTATTTTGGAGAATGTGCAATCCCATATTGGTGGTTTGAGGTTCAGCTAAGCTCCAGTGATTAGCACATTGGTTTGAGAAGTTATTGAATGTGAGCCAGAAATTGTCAAAGCGAAAAGGTCTTTTTCCCCATATTACATTGGTAGTGTCAAGTATAATAGGGAAATGATCTGAGATGGCTATGTGGGCCGTGTGGACTGTGTAAAGGGGGTATTTGTCCTCCCAAATAGGGGAGTAGATGAAGTGGTCAAGTCTAGAAAAGGTTTGGTTTTTGGACTAGGTGTATTTTGCATTAGCAGGTTTGATATCGATCATGTTGTATTTTACTAGTTGGGTTGTAAAGTGTTTATCAGTTGTTGACATGGTTTGGGAAGTGTTGGAGTTGTTGGTTCTGTCGGTGGCCTGGGTAATGAGATTTAAATCCCCTCTAATAATCCAGCGGGTTTGATGGTATTTGGTAAGCATTTTATCCAGTTCAGAAAGATATGTTGCTTTGTTATTTCTCGGTTCCCCATAGATCCCAGTAAAGAACTAGTTAAAGCCATCTAGTATATTTCTAATAGATAGAGTGATAGAGAATTCAAGACCGGTAAAATTGGTGATAGAAAAAATCGGGTTATTTAGTCCCACCAGAAGCCCTCCTTTAAACCTAGAAGGAGGAATCTAAAACCACTGAGTGATTCTGTTTCCACCAATAGTTTTGAGGGAAAAAGGTGTAAGGTAAGATTTGGTCTCTTGAATAGTAATGAGGTCAATGTTGTTTTTATATATGTGGTAGTGAATTTCTTTGTGTCTTTTAAGGCAGGCTGCCCCACAGACATTCCATGAAGAAATTTTCAGTGGAGTCAATGAAGAGATTATGTCTAACCATTATGAAGTGTTTACTGGATTTTCATCTTGTCAAGGAAGTTATTAGTGTCTTCTACTTCCCTACGGTTTTCCCACCTCATGTAGTATTCTATATCACGTAAGGATTTATGTGAATTATTTTCCTCTTCAAAGTTTATACCTATTTTATTTGCAAATTTTGTGAAGCTATTTATATTTGACCAAGATGCAATGTCTTCAATGTTGTCAAGATCATAATTTGATGTATTTATCATAGGATAAGTTATATCAACTAAGTCTGAGTGGGCTGAAAAAAAGGATTTAGTTGAAATACCTATGTCCTGGCGGTTGATGATGTGTTTTATCTTGATGCCTTCTAGACTATGCAACAGGGCTTGAGTTGTCTTGTTGACACCTTCTCCTTGTTCTTTGCTTTTCTGATGAGGACTTTGCGAGGATCTAATTTCATCAATAATGACTGATTTGAGTTTATGCATGGTGTTAGGGCTGATGTTGATGGTGTTGTTGTTTTCCTTGGTGGTGGAAGGGAAAGAGTGGTCAGGTCTAATAAAGGAGGAAGTTGGTCGGTCTTTTGAAGGGGAAGAGGATCTAGGTCTTTTTTGTTTTTGGGATTTGTTTGAGTTTCCTGATGACATAGTCGAGGTGTTTTTCCTCTCCCAAATAAGATGTCTTTCGCCAGCTTTTCTGATGGGGTTTTGTGGATTCTGGCCTTTAGAAGGTTAGAACCAAGAAGGTGGGTGGGTCGAGATGTCTGAGATAGTTGTCTTTGTCTCAGATGGGTGCTCAATAGAGAGCTTGCTATTGTAAATGGATTCTCCCAACCTGATGTTGATGGCAGTTGGCAGAGAGATAGCTTGTTTGACTGCAAAGAGGCAGTAGACTTTGATGTATTGTGTGGGATAGAGAGTTTTAGGGTTGATGTATTGTACAGTGTCTCCTATGGAGTGGGCTATTCCTCTAAAGATCTCAACTTCCCAAAGGTGAGGTGGGAGGTTGGAGATAGCAACCCGGTCTGAACCACCTGTAGGGGCTTCAAAAGCCCCAAGCTCAGCTGGCCATTTTGAGAGTTTAGCTTGGATGAAGCTAGAGCCGCAAGGGATGGTCAAGACTTGGTTGAAGAGATGATTTATCTTCATTCCTTCAGGGACCGAGTATACCAATTGGGTAGGTTAGAAGATCTTTGGTTTGAGGATAGTGTGTCTTGGGATAAGCAAGGCAATGGCTCTGGTAATGTCCAGAATGTTGACCTGGTTGTTGTCTATGTTGTTGTCAATGGTCACCAAGATGCTTCTTAGAGTAAAAACTTTGAGGAGTTTCATAGAGTTGGCTGGAATATCAAGGGCTACAATGGAGAAACTTTGTGTTAGATCAGCCAATATAAAAGTATCTACCGTTGGACTTCTTTCTGCCGTCGAGGTTTTCGTCGTCAGCTACTGAACACATATACACACAGGAAGGGAGTGGGCTCCAGACCGAAATTCTTTTCAATGTGTTTTGTTGGGTAATTCGGCTTTGGGATTCTATTTATATGCCCGGAAGTCATGGGAGAACATGGGAAAGCAAATTCTAGACTTATCTAAAACCAATCGTGAATAAATAAGATGGAAACTCAACTTCCTTAGTTTTTTAGATGAGTAACATTAAACCAATTGGAGCCTAAAGAACTCACAAAGAAAGTAATTGATGTGCACAAATCATATCATCTTTTGGATCATGTTTGGTTGCATATCCATGTTGTTTTGACTCAATTATCACTCTCATTGATGCTAGATTCTATATTTTTAGCTATTCTTAATTGTCTCGTGGTTTGGATTATAGGCACTACATTTTGCAATGAAATGATGAGGAATATATCATATTATCACTCCTCAAGTATCTACATGTTCTGGTTGTTCGAAATTGTGCAAATACCACTTTTTACGGCATGTAAAACTGACATACACGCCATAAGTTATGAGCAGAATACACAACATCCCAGAACAGCCATTGACACGCCGTGTCATAAAAAGACACCATGTGTCTTAAATAGACATGACATGACTTATTAAAGACACCTTGTGTCATAGTCTAGAAATTGAATGTAGAACTTCATATTTACAGCAAAACGTCATGTCTTATTAAAGACACATCGTGTAACCTCTCAGAACTCGATCCAAACTTCAGTTATTGCATAAGACACGTCATGTCTTATAAAAGACACGTCGTGTGACCTACAAATTTCATTCAAATATGAATTTAACTGTCTCACACTATATATACAACTCCAACTCATCTTGGGACAGTTACCACGGCTTAAGATGGACTTTTTGGAGGGCAAATCGACTGGAGGGAGTCCAGGAGAAGTTGGAGGAGACCACAGGAGATAGGAGGTGGTTACTCGAGAGAGAACCCTCTTCTTCTTCCTTCTTCTTCACTATTTACAGGAAGGATCTTCTTCTTCCTCTTTTGTCCATTTGGGAGTGAAGAAATCTGGAGAAATTGCAGCAAGCAAAGACAGAGCTTGACTTCTAGTCAAAGTTCTTCTTCATTATACTACTTCTCATAGACATACTAATTTTTTCTACTCTTTTACTATGTCCTTTAATGTTTTATGTAGCTTGTACCTTCTTTCTCTATCCATGGATGAGTAGAATTTGAATCTTGGACATGGGAGAGTAACTCTCATGTCATAGCTTGTATGAACATATGAATTTCATACTAAATGTTAGTTGTTTCCATGTTCCAAGAGTTGTTTTAGATCTGAAATGTTTGTTTGTGTGATTGCCCATCATACTTGCATGTTTTATGCATTCTTTCATAATATGAGAAGATGTGTTTGAGAGTATGGAGTTACTCTTTTGGCAACTTGTCCTTGACCGTGAGAGTGGTTGGGATTAAGTTGAGCAAGGTTTGTGATTTGAAATGAAATACATACATGAGAGTGATGTATGGTGTTAGAATTGTCATCACCGGTAGTGTAGTTTTATTTCCCTTTTATCATCTTTTTCTTAGTTGTTGTTTTTAGTTATGCGCTTTTGGTGGCAAATCTAGTATGATATGAGGTTTAGCTTTTATATGTGGATAGAACTTCTATGCTTTACTGATTATCCTCTTTTGATGAGAAATATCATTTGGAGAAATTGTAAAAGGCATGCATTAATCAAATGAAACCTTTTGACCATCCACATGTGCTTAACTCTAGTTTATACTTCTAGCCTGAACATTCATCTTTCACATCCTTGATTACTTAAAACATGTAATGGTTTCAATTTTTGTGAGTAAATCAACGTTACAACATCATTTGGAATACGAGATGCCCTTGCCAAGCTCTTAGTGCATTTTCAACCACTCTTTCAATGAAATTTTTTCAAAAAAAAAAAGAATAAAATCTAGATAATGTTGCAATTTAGTTTACTCCCTGATGTTTTGGAAAAAAAATTAAAATTTCTTTTGGCTTATCTCATCTTTATACCCCATAAAAAATGGCTAAACCGCTCACATATCATGCTAGCCTAGTGTAAGTCTGATCTGGCCACGATGGTTAGGTGGTATGTCTTAAAAGAGGGTAAAATATCCCAACCGACATTCCACGTGTGCATAAGCCTACATTAGCAGCCGAATGTCGGAACCCTTAATCCATTGTCATATCAATTTTGGGAAAGAAGGAGAGCACATCTAAAATTGTCAATTTTAACTAAGATTTCATCATTTGTATCCTTAATAGTTGAGAGTTTGAGTTGCACATCCACTAATTGTTTGGCTTGGTCATCCAAATTCTACTTAGTGTTGTTTAATTGATTGATTCATTTAATTGTGACCACCCCTGCTGAACTAAAAATCTCTTTCTTAGGTGTTTAAGTTGAATTGATGGCTATGAGTATAAACATGTTGATCATGGTTGGCTTGGTCTTATACACATCTTTCTTTTCATTTGACATATGCATGAACTTGACAATTCTTCATTTGTGTTTCTATGCTCTTTTTTCTTGAGGACAAGAAATGGTTTAAGCTTAGGGGGATTTGATGTGCACAAATCATATGATCTTTTGGATCATGTTTGGTTCCATATCCATGTTGTTTTGACTCAATTATCACTCTCATTCATGCTAGATTCTATATATTTAGCTATTCTTACTTGTCTCATGGTTTGGATTGTAGGTACTATATTTTATAATGAAATGATGAGGAATATATCATATTATTACTTATTGGATCACTCCTCAAGTATCTAAATGTTTTAGGGTTTGAAATTGCACAAATATCACTTTTTACGGTATGTAAAACTGACCTACACACCGTAAGTTATGAGCAGAATACACAATAGCCCAGAATAGCCATTAACACGCCGCGTCTTAAAAAGACACGACGTGTCTTAGTAAAGAAACCCCATGTCTCAGTCCAGAAATTGAATGCAGAACTTCAGATTTGCAGCAAAACGTCGTGTCTTATTAAAGACAAGTCATATCTTATTAAAGGCACGTCGTGTAACCTCCTAGAACTCGATCCAAACTTCAGTTATTGTATAAGACATGCTGTTTCTTATAAAAGACACGTCTTGTGACCTGCATATTTCACTCAAACACACATTTAACTATCTCATACTATATATACGACCCCAACTCGTCTTGGGACAGTTACCACGGCTTAGGACGAACTTTTTGGAGGAATAATAGACTGGAGGGAGTCCAGGAGAAGTTGGAGGAGACCAATGGAGATAGGAGGTGGTTACTCGAGAGAGAACCCTCTTCTTCTTCCTTCTTCTTCCTCTTCTATCCGCTTGGGAGTGACGAAATCTGGAGAAAGTGCAACAAGCAAGGACGGAGCTTGACTTCTAGCCGGAGTTCTTCTTTGTTCTACTACTTCTCACGGACATACTAGTTCTTTCTACTCTTTTACTATGTCCTTTGATGTTTTCTACAGCTTGTACCTTCTTTCTCTAGCCATGGATGAGTAGAATCCGAATCTTGGACATGTCATAACTTGTATGAACATATGAATTTTGTACTAAATGTTAGTTGCTTGCATGTTCCAAGAGTTGTTTCAGATCTGAAATGCTTGTTTGTGTGATTGGCCATCATACTTGCATGTTTTATGCTTTCTTTCATACTCTGATAAGATGTGTTTGAGAGTATGGAGTTACTCTTTTGGCAACTTGACCTTGACCGCTAGAGTGGCTGGGATTAAGTTGAGCAAGGTTTGTGATTCGAAATGAAATACATACACGAGAGTGATGTATGGAGTAAGAATTATCATCACTTCACCGGGAGGTGAGTGATGACTACAAACCTCCTTTGCAAGTTAATTAACATGTTTAAATTTGTATTTTAATATAACATATGATGTGATAGTAAAATCTCAAGTCTAGGATCCTCCTAAATTTGAATCTTAACCTTTCTTAAGTGATAATTTACTGTTTTGTTTTAAATCTATAATTTAGTTGTTCTAATCCAATCATCTTGTGTACAATGATCTAGATTATTGAAAATCATAACTCTTGCGCCTAGCTAACCAACGCTCCTTGTGTTCGACCTCGACTACAACTACTCTCATATACTTGTGGGAAATAGCTAGTTGAGTAAAAGATCATTATATGATTGAAACTCATTTGTGTAACAAACCAACACCAATCATTTCAAAGTTGTACGACCTGGTTCAAAGAGATCTACTACAAGGAACTTCAATGAGTGGCTGAAGAAATTAAGGGATGAGGAACGATACTATAGTTGTGTAAAGAAATGTATATGAAGAAATTAACTGAATGGTCATGATCTAATTGTTGTGTGTGTTTGCATTTTAAATCCGCACACTTTAGGTCCCATTGCATCCTACCAAACTAGCCCTTAGTTCGCAACTTACTATGATGATAACTTATCATATGATAGATAGAAACATCTATGCCAAATATCGTTGGGCGGCGATAGTGAGAGGGGGTAGTCAAGTGTAAACTTTTTTCCATGTTTGGTTGAGTGCACTAGATGTTGTTTGGTGATTTATTAAATAGAAGATTCAAAAGGATTGTATTCCATAGGTAACTATTGTATTGTATTGTATGTTAATGTGATAATTTTATTTGAAATCATTTTCTTGACTATAGTTGGAAGTAGATTTTACATATATTGATTATTGGTTAAATAATTATAGAAAAGTTTATGACTAGTAAAGACTCTTCCATTTTAGAGTTAATATTCTAAAAAAATTATAATAGGGAATAAAGCAATATATAAAATCTCAAAAAAAAATTCTAGGAATTAGAAAATTGTAAGTAATGAACTAGTAGGGAGCTATTAATAATTATATTAGGTATAATTATGTTAGATATTAAGAGGAAAATCATGTGTTCCTCCTCTTTAGGTCATTTACTCGCATATGGTTTCACAAGAAATGGAGAAGTCATTATTTCACAAGAAATGGAGAAGTCATTGTCTGTGATCACCCCATCGCAAGCAATGAAAACTAGATTTTCTCCTCTTTGCCATCAACATATCTTCTGTTGAGAAATATGGAATCATATTGGTAGTGGAAGCAAAACATTTACAGACATATTTCCCAATAACTAACATATTGCATCAATAACTATGCAATGGGAAGGATGGTTTCATGAAGATATACCTGGTTATGGAGCAAGTACATGGACAATCCTCATTGATGTAGATGCATACTCTGTCTTGGACAGTGTCAGTACAACTCTTGGTTGCACTGGGACTCATATGACCTCCATGGATAACAAACTCGGACAACTACTATAGCAGCTCCTCAGATCTCACCATGGACTATGAGTTGATGTTGTCATCATAGTAGTAGTCAAAGGACTCATGCCTCTAGAGTAGTCTACACTGACCAACTAGAACTCATATAGTCCTGTTAGAACGGATGGGAAGGATTTTTCCCTTATGTTGGCATTCTAGTCGCCAACCTACTCTCCCACAACAATGATCCTCAGTTGTTTCTCTCCTGTGGCTATCCCTTCCTAGTCAGATAGGACTTGCCTGGGCTCTCGTGGTTCCCACACCCAGAGAGGACAAAAATTGTCAAAGCAACTGATTCTCATTTGTCTTTTTTATAGTTGTGCTTTGGGCCCCAGTACCCCTATATATATATGAGGGGTTAGAGTTAGGGTTCCCAGTCCCCAACCAATATGGGACTAAATAGGAAGAGGAAGGGACTGGAAGATCTTGAATTTTCACAATATTTCTGGGAGTTTCACAACCTGTGTGCACTAAAACGGTAATCTTATCTAGTGAGACAGTCATCTCGCACACAAAATAATCATTTCTCTAAGTGAAACGGTCATCTGGCATTTTTGAGTTTTGCACATATGTCGGTAATTCAATTCTAATTAATACTCAACATGACGTCATCATCGATCCTTTGTGCAATCAAATTGCAGTCTCAAAATTACCATTTGGTGCATGTGAGATTGGCGTCTTGCACCATGCTAGATGTTTATTTTACACAAGCGGGACGGGAATCTCGCAGCCCGGGTCAGGAAGAATTCCAACCAATGTACAATACAATCGGTCTGACACTCCAAATGACAGTCTCAACACTTGAATTGATTGTCTGGCAATCCAATCAGCTGATTTGTGGTATGAATTGAATACCTAAGCATTTTAGTAATCAACTCAATAATCATTCAATATCAAAACTCTTCTTCTAGATGAGTTCCTATGTGTGTGACCCTATAGGTCCCATATGACGTTGGCATTGAATGTCCATAACTTATGACATCACAAGAAATGAGCGGTGCTTAGTCACACATCATTGCTACCCAAGTATATGGAAAGTTGGGGAGCAACCTCAACCTACAATCTTTGTATGGTGTTATAGTATTTGTATAGTTCCTTTGTCACTGATATCCAAATTGAACTAGAGGCATGGAGCAGTCATCCTCATTATTATTTAATCTTGTTCCTTGAACTAGAGTAGGTTGTAGGACATATATGCAAGCTCAATATCATATATTGACTCACATGTGTATGGCCATACTTTTCTCAGTCTCTCTAATCAAGAGGCCTTGGATATCATACTCCTGTAGGAGGGACAAATCTCATCTCTATCACTCACAGTCATTCCTCATGTATCAAAGTCACCCAATCATCACTGTTATAACAACCCATGTTTTAGGACTATTTTTGATGATGCCAAAGTGTACCCAATGACATGTGATGAGTGTACTTACTTTAGGTCTAAGAACCACAACCACCACCATCACTGTGAGAGCAGACTATGACTTCTATGATGATGGCTTCCATGTGTCAGTCTCACAGTGGGTCTATCTGATACATTGTTCTCTAACATGTATTTGTGTGCTTGGTTTGATATTTCCATATCATGACTAATGAGATTCAGTCATCAACCAATCCACACTATAATCTTTTGTTATTATTGTCTATCAATCTTCCACAATAATAACCAATCAGGGACATAATAAGAATATGTATATGTACTCTTAACATCTGTATGATCTCATTTGCCCAAGTCTAATACTTGATGACATACACCATTGAGTAATATTATTCTCCAAACATTTATAATGTTACTCATTATCTCATATCTGAATGTACAAAATAAATTGGAAGCTTTCCTTTTCTAATAATCAAATCATTTGCATGTTATGCCATTACAATCATCATATGATTGTCTCTATGGGCATACATACCAACAAACTCCCACTTTCACTTAGAACCAATCACCCACAGATCTCATCCTGAGTGACCTAACATGATCATCATGCTTCTATTGCACAAGTGCTTTCACATAAGGTTTAGCAATGTTTGCTTTAAGTCGGTATTTTACAATTTTCATACCTCGTCATTGTACGACTACTTGTATGAGATGGAAGTGTTGTAGTATGATATCTAAGATTCGCAGTCTAACTAGTAGCTCCATCATTGTCATCAGCTTTTCTGATGTGTCATCAATGGTTGGAACCTCACACAAGTTCATATGTATAAACTTCTTGATCCATACAATATCCTTTGTTGTTCTTATAACATAGAGACACTTGGCTTCTTTTGTAGATTTGAGCAACTGTCATTAGCTCATAATTCTTTCTAGCTTACAGTTCGTTTAATTTCAAACACTAATTTTAGATTTTGGTCCTTGATTTTTCAGTTTGGAATTTTGCATTGGTGTAACCTTTTACATCCAACTCTTATTTACCATAACCAAGGAACCAACCCTTTAAGTGCTTCACAAGCACCTAAGTATGTTATTTTATGGTAGTTCAATGATTCTCACTAGTATCTAACATATGCCATCTCTTCATGTCCAATACAAATGAGATTGCCAGAAAGGTATATATATGTCTTCTCATTATGTCAAATACATATTATATGACTGGATATCCTCTTGTCATGTCCAATACATATGGGATTTAATGGATATCTTCTCGTTATGTCCAATACATACGAGATAATGGGATAAGTACATACTATTACAAGATACATCCAATTCTGGATGTATATGGCATCTATCCATGTGCTCCTATTCTTCATAAGAATTGAGATACTAGGCTCCTGAGAGACTAACTCCATGGTACATGGACACATTTTCTCTCATTGAGTATTGCATGTTGAACCCTTCAACATTTTACCAGTGTATGTGCTCTTTGTTAGGTCAAGAAGCTATCTAGATCTATCTTTATAGACCTCAATCCCTATCATATAGGATTCTTTGCCTAAACCCTTCATATAGAAAGTATTTTCCTTGATAGGTTTTAACACATTTGTAGTATAAGGGTGTCATTCCCCATAATTATGTCAAATATAAATATGCTCCCTCTAAATCTTTTGTAATCATAGATTGTATCTTCATTTTGACTCAAGTCAACCCTTCGACTATCTTGTCAAATAGAAGATTCCAACTTTGAGATGCTTGCTTCAATCATCAAATTGACCTTTGTAGCTTATAGACTTTATTTGCATTAATGGATTTACAAAACCTTGAGGTTGTGTCACGTACACATCCTTATGATTATTCCAATTAAGGAATGTGGTTTTAACCATATGCCAAATTCCATAGTCTTACTAAGATGCAACAACAAGCATGATCTAGATGGATTTCACCATGGAAATTGGTGAAAGACTTCATCACGTTCAACACCTTGAACTAGTTTGAAAATCTTTACACCCAACTTACCCTTTCATGTTGGTCTTCATACAGAGACCCAAATGCACCCAATGGGTTTTACCTCTTCAAGTGGATCCACCAAGGTCATACCTTGTTGGTTTAACATGGAGTTCATCATTGATCTCATGGCCTCAAACCATTTTTCAGATTATGTTCCATCAATAGTTTCCATGTAGGTTTTTGACTCATCACTATGATCAATTCACCGCCTTCTTGAGTTATAAGATATCACAATCTTTCAAACTCAAGGCGTGCTCTACTAGAACTATAAGGTTTTGTGTTACATAAGGAACTTTGAGATTCCACAACAGCTTGTGATTCTCCTTGTTCCTCTTTAGGTTCAATGCTTTTTTGTTTATCTTGAATATTTTTAGTTCTACTTTTACTCCCACTGATTCCTTTGGAACTAATTTCCATTTAGGAATTCAGCCATCCTAGCAACAAACATTTTGTTATCGGTTTGGAATATAAGTAGTATTCAATAAGATAATATTCATGTGATTTGAGGATAAAGCCCTTTTAAGAAACTATTTTCTTATTCAAGATTTGATCCCTAATCACTATAAAAGACTCATCGGGACACCTCCCATTCCATATCTCATATGGTGTCTTTTGAACCATTTTAGACAGTACATTGTTTGGTGTTTAAGCATGTGCCCAAAAGAAATTGTAAGACCATCTAGATTTTAATTGATAATCACACCAAGACTTAACATGGTGTGATTCCTTCTATCTGATACACTTTCATGATACACTATCATTGTGTTTCAGGTGGAGTCAATCATGATACTTTATCATATCTCTCAAAAGGTCTTCAAATTCTTAGTTAAAATGTTTCAACATTGATCATATCAAGGTATCTTAATACTTTTATCAAGTTAGTTACGTACTTAATTTATGATCTCCTTGAAACCTCAAGAGATTCATGTTCATATTTCATCAAATACAAACTTTAAATATCTATTTATCACATCAGTAAATATAATGAGGTACTTGTAACTACCTTTAGCATTCATTCTAAAAGGTCTATGTACATTAGTATATACTAGTCCTAATGGAATAGTTAATCTCCAACTACATCTAGTGAAGATGCTTTTGTCATATTGCACAACAAATAATACAAGCATGTCTTTATTAGTTCAATAACTAAATGAGTCTAGATAACCATCATATGTATTCTAGATATGTATTTTTCATTTATGTGCTCTAAATGACAGTGCTATAGGTATTCAGTTTGTTTGAGTTATCAAGTCATTTAGTATATGGTTCATACAACTATCAAGTATAGTTTGTGAGACATAGGGCATTTCCATTTAAGATCATAACTTTTAAAATGAAATATGATGTTCTTGTCATAAAAAACCTATAATGTTTTCATCAATGGCAAGTACATAATAGCAATTCAAAAATTCTATTCAGTACCCATGAATGACAATTTCCAACTGTAAAGGAAGCAACCCTTGTTCCGCACAGTTCTTAGCTTACTTCTTCTTAAGTCCTGAAGTAGAGATCTCTATCTCCATATTCTTCCTAAGATACTCTATAAAGAGGATAGTTCTTTCCAATGTCCAGACAGGTGATAATGGTGGCACTTTCTTTTATCCTTTAAGTGAAAAGGAAATCTCCTTTTACACTTACCCTACCCCATATATTGAGTGTAGAAGACCTGGGCTTCAGCTTAACCTCAGAACACTTCTTGGCCTTGCTTTTTCCCTGGGAGTCACTTTTGTTGATCACCATCATGGATTTGTCCTTCTTCTTCTTTGCTTTGGCATCAACATGCCAAGCATTTGATATACTGACTATATGATTCATGAAACACTTGTATAATCATATTCATGGTCAACTCTTGACCTGAGAGAAATCTCAGTCATTCCACATGTTCAATCATATTTAGCACATGGGGTTTTACTGGATCTCCCTTTCTCAGTTTGCACTCAATTAGCACTTTGGAGACATTATAACTTCTTTGCTTTACATGATTCTTAAGATGTGTTACCATCTCAAAAATGTCCATGTTTTTATGTTGTTCATGCAACTCATAGGTCATACAACTGAGAATTAGGTATTTAAATGTTCATGGCATCATTGTCATGCTTCCGATAAGCATCTATTTAGCCTTAGGCACATTAGGAATGGGTTCCTATGGCATTGGTCTATTAGGGACATAGAGATTTTGATCATAGATGAGAACATTTCTTGAAGTCCTCAACCAATCGTGGAACTTTATCCCATTTTTTCCTTCTAAAGGACTGATCACAATTTGAACATGTTTTGTGTTTGACATTTGATTCTACAAAGAAATATTGTAACCTTTTCAAAACATTTTGATTTGGTCTGATTTGATAATTTTGATGATATTAATTAGGTCTTTAATTAACTATCACTCTGACTATTTTATTCATATTTATAGCCCTCAATATCAATTTGGAATATTGCATCGTACAATATTCTAGTGGGCCACAATCCTAATTTCATCAAATCATGAGCCAACTAGGGCTATCACCCACAACTTGATTTTATCAGGTAGGCAACTTTTTGCAATTGCATCATATTCAACTCTTGGATAGATGACATGCACAATTCCTACCCATTGATCATGTGTATGTTTCTAGGTGCTTACTCCAATTAAGGTCACCTAGTTAAGAATGACCCAAAAGCGAACATGATAAATATGCCCCCTGCTAGGGAAGACCCACATCTCTACCATCACACTTCCATGAGATAGACGACACACCACGCTAGGGCGTACCCACACTTAGTCGATAAAGCTTTTCATGTGCGATGCTATGGAAAGCATCCAAGACTTAATATTTTAATGAGTGAGTTTTATGTATAAATACATATACTTTATCCAATCACCACATATATAATACATATCACATGCATGCTATATCACACAACGAAAACATACAAATGAAACACACACAAGCGATGGTTATGGCCATACTAATGTAATTCCTTGGAGCCACAAGGAATTACTACCACCTATGATCCAAACCATATGCAACTTATTGTTGGTGAAGATCTATGCTAGAACCAATCTACGTTGATTGGTTCAACTCTTGAACCGGTTGGCTCGCCTCCTAGTTGCATGGTTGGGCTCTTCTAAAAATGTTGTCTAGTTCTCAGGTCTAAGAAACGTCGGGACGCCTCCAGTTGATCAGTTGGTCCACCGGTCAATCAGTTTGTACTCCTATCATTTGGCCTCCTCGGTCCTCCAGCTGATCGGATCATCTCACAAGCCGCTCATTTCATCTTTGTGCAGATCATCATTTCATGTCGAAACACAAATTAAAACTATCTTATTTTTTATTACATTGTATATGGAGAAAACCTCAAGTTACATCTAAAGGAAAATAGGAAAAAGAGAATTATTTTACCTTTAGAAATGAGAGAGAGGATCAGTACACAGTCTGAATAATAATAGGAGTAAATAACCACAACCATGCATACATAGATCTGGGGCTTTGGCCATAACCGTGCTTCATATCCACCATCAAAACTGATTTTAGGGTGACACATGTAAATTGCATATATATATATATATATATATATATATATATATATATATATATATATATATATATATATATGTATGTATGTATTTTGTTGGGTTCTTATATGATGATTTAGAGGGATGTCCACATCAACCAGTTTAAATATTCACATCGCATGCAATAAATAATATCAATAAAACCAAAATTTGATTATATCGATTATCCCAGAACATAATAATTAACGTGGCTCTGATACCACTTTTGGGAAATATGGCATCAGATTGGTATTGAAAACAAAAAATTTACAAACATATTTCCCATTAACCTACAAATTGTGTCAATAACTATGCAATGGGAAGGATGGTTTCACGAAGATATACTTGGTCCTGAAGCAAGTCCAGCCATAATCCTCATCAATGTAGATGCACACTCTGTCTCGGATAGTGTCTGTGCAGCTTCTGGTTGCATTGGGACTCGTCTGACTGCTCCTCCATTGATAGCAGACTCGTACAACTACTACAGTGGCTCCTCAGATATCACCACGAACTGTGAGTTGATGTTACCCACCTAGCAGCAGCCAAAGGACTCCTGCCTCTAGAGTAGTCCATGCAAACCAACTAAAACTCCTTTCATCATGCTAAAATGGACAGGAAGGAGTTTTCCCTCTCATTATAATACTAGTCGCCAACCTACTCTCCCACAACTATGATCCTCAGTTGTTTCTCCCTCGTAGCTATCCCTCCTTAGTCGGTAGGACTTTCCTGGGCTCTCATGGTTACCACAACCAGAGAGGACAATAATTGTCAGAGCAATTGATTCTTAATTATATGTATTGTATTTGTGATCTAGGAAGCCCCCCGTGCCCCTCTATATATAGGAGGAGTTAGGTCCAGGGTTCCCAGTCCCCCGCCAATACGGGGCTAAAGCGGGAGTGGAAGGGACTGGAAGATCTTGAATTTGAACAACAATTCTGGAAGTTTTTCCACCTCTGTACACTAAAACGGTCATCTCGCCCAGTGAGAGGTCTGTCTCACATGTGATATGTTCATTTTGCTAAGAGAAATGGTCGTCTGGTGTTTTCCACTTTGTACAAATGTCGGTAATTCAATTCCTATTAGTACTCAACATGATGTCAACACCAATTCTTTATGCAATCAAATTGCACCCCCGAAAAGCTATTTGGTGCACGTCAGATGGGAATCTTGCACTATTCCAAATGACCATTTCTCACAAGTGAGATTGGCATCTCAGGTCAGGTAGAATTCCAACCTTTGTACAATACAATCAGCTAGGCACTCCAAACGACAGTCTCAACACGTGAACTGATTGTCTGGAAGTCCATTCAGTTGATTTGTTGTGTGAATTGAATACCTAAACATTTTAGTAATCAACTCAATCATCATTCAAGATCAAAACTCCTCTTCTAGATGAGTTCCTATGTGTGTGACCCTATAGGTCACATATTACATTGGTAGTGAATGTCCACAACAGCTTATGACATCGTAAGCAATGAGCGATGCCTAGTCACACATCATTGCTACCTAAGTAAATGGATAGTTGGGGAGAAACTTCAACCTACAATTTATGTATGGTGTTGCAGTGTTTGTATAGTTCCTTTGTCACTAATATCTAGATTGAACTAGAGGCACGGAACAATCATACTCATTATTATTGAATCTTGTTCCTTGAACCAAGGCAGGTTGCATGAGATATATGTAAGCTCAATATCTTATATTGACTCACATGCGTATGGCCACACTTTTTTGGTCTCTCTAATCAATAGTCCTTAGATATCATACACCCATAGGAGGAACACATCACATCTCTATCACTCACAGTCAGTCCCCATGTGTCAAAGTCACACAATCATCACCGTTATAACAACCCATATTTCAGGACTGTGTTTGATGATGCCAAAGTGTACCCAATGACATGTGATGAGTGCAATTATTTTAGGTCTAAGAACCACAACCACCACCATCACTGTGAGAGCAGACTATGACTTCTATGATGATGGCTTCCATGTGTCAGTCTTATGGTGGGTCTATCTGATACATTGTTCTCTAACAAGTATCTATGTGCTTGGTTTGATATTGCCATATCATGACTAATGAGATTCAGTCATCAACCAACCCACATTCTAATCTTATGTGTTATTATTTTATATCAATCTTCCACAATAACAACCAATCAGGGACATAATAAGAATATGTATATGTACTCTTAACACCCGTATGGTCTCATTTGCCCAAGTCTAATACTTGATTACATACGTCATTGAGTAATATTATTCTCCAGACATTTATAATGTTACTCATTATCTCATAACTGAATGTACAAAATAAATTGGAAGCTTTTTAATAATCAAATCATTTACATGTTATGCCATTACAATCATCATATGATTGTCTCTCTAGGCATACATACCAACATCTTCCCCAATGATCATTTTCAATACCCTATTAACATCTAGGGATAGCTGCCACCACATCCTTTTCTCCCCCTGACCAAAAATGGAAATAGTCGCTTGCTAAGTGAACAGTAAATCATGACCAACAATGGACCCTTCCACTCAATTTCATCCCTAGCTTCTAGGAACAAGGGAAACCCTAGAACCTTCCCTTCGTTCCGTGTATAATACCTGAATTGTGGGAAATACATACCTACAACATATCTATCATAAACCTTCCAACACCAAAACCTCATTGTTGCTTCCCTCAAGATCACGAATTCTTCTCCTCCTCGACCACAAACCTACAACCTATTGCAACCTTCAACCATGTATCACAAACATTTTGACCACCATAGACCTCGATCCCCTCATCTAGCCTTCTACAAGAAACCATGATAGGTGTGTAGAACCACCTGTTATTCTTCGACACCACCCACTCCTCTAGTCTTCTCTTATAGACCAACATAAGGGATGGGGGTGATGCCTTCCTTGCCTCGATAATCCACTTTCAGCCATATATAAGAGTTGTGACCTCTTCTATCCTCACGCCCTTCCTCCTCCCCAACTTTCCATCTACTTTATCTAGCCACCACAACTTCATTACCACCTCCAATGATGCTGAGGGTCTGCTACAATCTGAGACCCCAATCCACCATGTTTCAACATTTTGAATCTCTATGGTGACTATACAACACCACCTCAAGAATCACTAGACCCTTAGAAAACTCCTTGTCTCCTTTACCTACAATCGCCCCTATCCTCCATCTTTCTCACTACCAGTTGATGGCTTATGGAACTACCCACACAACAATGCCACTCAACGATTAAAGAAACCACAAGGTTCTTTAGTCCAAGAATAAACCATAATAGGAAGCGATCTAATTCCAACCCATAGTGTAGGATGTTGCCAAAATCAAACCTTTGGACGATGGTACAATGGAAACAATGTGATGCGATCAGTTAGCTCCAACAGTTCAGGAACACCCACAATCCCCTTCCATCATTGATGAGGTACCTGAGTTACCCCTACTCCTTTGCTTAATTTGACAAATCAGTAAAATAAAACCCAAGTAAACATATACCTTAGTTAGCAATGAAAATCATGCATATGCATATACCTACATATTCTAGAGTTAATTCATAGGAGTATTAACTTGACCCTAAGATCAACAAAATATAAGGTTAATCGATATGGAAACCATAATAATATACATATATCCTGACCTAGGTGTATTTTGGTCTTATTTAGCACACACACACACACATATATGTATTACCTAGATGATTTATAGGGAGGAGATAATACATAATGGGAGCTAAAGAAGATCAATAAAAGACTACTAGAAATTTTAAACTATATCCTTCAATATTTAGTCTCAAACTGACTATTCTTACTAATGATGCATATAATGGAGATTTCAACCCTATTAGGAGATGAATGAAATATATATTAGTAGGTTAAGGGTTACATATGGAGGAAATTGAATTTAATGGACTAAAAATCGATTTCTAACTAATTTGTTAATTTTGCAACCCATAAAGGTATGCAAACTAGTTCTTAGAAAATGGTTTCATATTACAAATATGTACATTATATATATGCATGTGCCCTATACTAGGGTATTACATAATGGGTATGTAACATATGAATACATGAACCATGGAATGAGCTTAATGGTTTTTGAATGAGACATTATAACAACCACAAGTGATAACAAAATATTATACCACCTCAGGGGCAAAATAGTAATTTAACATTTTCATACATATAAATATGACTAAGAACTCCCTCATACATACATACATACATATATATATATATATATATATATATTTATATATATATATATATAATTCATATTTGAGTAATTATGTTTGCATGTAGAAGTGTACCTTGAACCCTAGGTCATTAGTTGATCATATGATGATAATTATGGGGGTTATAATCATATATAACTTTATGAAAACCTAGAAATGACTAGGATCAGGAAATAGGTGAGTTCTAAACCTAAATGGAGAACCTTATTTGAAACAAAACAAACCAATCAATAATTGATTCCAAACCATATGGTGACAAATATTTGTCTATATTTTTAGATCTCTTTGTTTTAGAAAATTTTGCATACTTTGATCCAAAGGTACATAATTTCTATTATATTTGGAAAATTTATTCCCTCTTGAAGCATGCATAGTAGAGATGTTGGTTGGCTTAATTTTTTTATAAATATTAGCCCTCCCCTTTGAAAGACACCAATAATTAATCCTAAAAAAAGTAGCATATTGTTTAAATGTCAAAAAGGGAAGGATAGTGCCCATTAGCTTAGTGGCATAATGCTTCCAGGACTATGCGTAGAGAGGACATGAGGTCCCTCTATATATTGAGAAACATAGTTGTTGTGTTGTCATTCTCCATGGAGAGAACATATGACTTCTGCAACAACTAGACATTGATATGTGATGTCTATTTGAAAAATTAAATTACTAGTTTCAAAATTGAATATTGAATCCTATTGAATTTGAAAACCCATTGTCTCCATTTGATAGTTGCCTACATTATTTAACTCTTCACACTTTGTCATGAAGATACTTTGAAGATAGGTTCATACTTTTACCTTCCAAGTATTATTTGTTACTAGTCATTTCATTGACTTGTGTTTCCCTTTTTGGGGTCCATGTGTGGTCTTGTTCTCTCTAGGAACTCATGGATAGGTGTGATCAAAAGAAGACCTAGAAGATACGTGCAAGATTTATCCCTTTTTGAAAAGTGGATAGGAATAAATTCATGTTCTTAATTTTGAAATCCTATGTATAATCTTTCATGACTCTTATGTAAAGCATGATTATAACAAGATTTGTTTATATTTTCTTATGCAAGTTTATAAATATTTGATCATAAGGATCATACCTTTACACCGGTCATTTGTATCATGAAATCCATCATGCTTTCCACTGCAAACTCTGACTGAATAGTTTGTATCACAACATCATCTTTCTGTGCCAGTAAACCTGCCAATAAGGAGACTTCTAACGATACATTCATCTACCAAAAGTGACACCAGCATGTCCCATTTATGATAAGACATGGAGTACAGTTGTGCTTTATCAACAGACAATGGTGATGATGAAGATGACTTCCTAGTCAACATGTCAACCACAACATTTGACTTTCATGGATGATAGTCTATTGTACAGTCATAGTCCTTGATTAGCTCCATCCATCTCCTTTGTCTCATGCTCAACTCCTCCTTCAAAGAGATGTATTGAAGATTCTTGTGACTTGTGAAGATTTAGCACTTCTCTCGATATATTTAGTGCCTCTGAATCTTCAAGGAAATAACCACAACTGCTAACTCTTGATCATGAGTTGGGTAGTTCTCCTCATGTTTCTTAAGTTGACAAAAAGCAAAAGAAATCATGTTCATGTCCTGCATCAACACATGACCCAACCCATCCTTTGAAACATCACAAAAAATGATGCAGCCTTTCCCAAGATTGGCAACATCAAGTCTGGAGCACTTGTCATCTTCTCCTTTAGCAAATCAAAATAACGCAGACACTTGTCATCCCAAATAAAAGGAACACCCTTCCTATTCATCCTGGTTGAAGATAAATCTTCTATAATAAAGTTCTTGATAACTGCCCTATAGTAACCTTAGTCGGTGTCTTGGGCTGCTCCCACTCACTGATACTGAGTCCTCCTTATTAGGGCCTATTGAAACACCCTTTGTAGAGATAATGTGGCCAAGAAAAGACACCTCAGTCGACCAAAACTCTAACTTGCTGAACTTAGCATATAGCCTATGTTTCCTCAATAATTCCAATGTCTGACGAAGATGTTGCTCATGTCGTTGATTGCCCCTAGAGCATATCAAGATATCATCTATGAACACCACCACGAACTGATTAAGATACAATCTGAAACCTTTTTTTCATTAGACCCACAAGCGTTGATGGTGCATAAGTTTTCCCAAATGGCATAACCACAAAATCATAATGTCCATATCGAGTCCTAAAAGTATTCTTAGGTATGGCATATTCCATGATCCTTAGATGGTGATACTCTGACCTCGGATCTATCTTGGAAAACATTGCATCACCTTTTAAGCGATCAAACAGATCACCTATCATCGGCAACATGTAGTTGTTCTTCATTGTGACCTTATTCAATTGTTGATAGTCTATACAAAGCCTCATACAAACTCCTTCTTCTTCACAAACAACATTGAATCACCCCTGGAGGTGTGCTCAGTCATATGAATCATTTCTCCAACAACTTATGCAATTGATTCTTCAACTCGTTCATCTCCTTTGTAGCTATCTTATAAGTTGCATGTTTTATGGGTTGCGTGATAGAGACTAGATTGATTTCAAATTCAATCTCTCTTGGGGTGTAACACAAGAAAAATCATCGGGAAAAACATCCTCAAACTCACACACCATAGGTACATTTCAGATACTAGGACTCCTGACCATGGTATCCACCATGTGTGCCATGAAATCTTCACACCCATGTCTCATCAACTTTTCTACTATCACATATGACACCATACATGTAGGAAGAATCTTCTTATCTCCTTGGAAAGTCTGAGAGACATCACCATCACAAAACTTTACAACTTAAGAACCACAGTCCAAAATAACCTTATACTTATCCAAGGTATACATCCCTAGGATCACATCAAAGGTCTTCGTAGGACCATGTGACTCAACATTTGGGATAGCTGTCCTTGGTTGAGGTGTAGGTGCCACTTCTGTCAATTGTGTGATCGTCTCCATTAGATGTCCAAACATTGATTTGAAGGCTGAATTAACTATGATTGTAGGGTCAAAAGGAGGCGGAACAAGATTTTATGGCCCCATCTAAGGTACTCTTAACAAGTAACTTTACATGAGTTCCATGGACTTATCCATCACATGTATACAAAAGGTGTCCTCTTGGTAATTACAAGGTTTACATTGATCACGGTATACAACAACAAAAAAACTCAACTTGGCATACATCATATACAAAAAACCTACCCAGCCTAAGATTACAGGGATGACTCTATGACTCTACACAAATGGCACTGACCTCTGTGCTTTCAAATTGAGCCTCCTTGCTTCCATGGGTTTGACTAATTAAGCCAATTAAGTATTTTTTACTGCATCAATCAAGTTACAAATAAGATGTTGAAGGAATCTTATAAATGATTATGGATTGCAATTTTAGAAGTTATAAAACATATAGAATTATTCTATATTACTCCATCATTGCATATTTATCCATTCTTGGCCATAAAGAGGGTCAACCCTCAAACTAGGGCACATAAAAGCCCAATTTGTCCTTTAGACCAGAATAGTAGTAACTCTTCGTAGAAATTTCCTTTGCATTGTTCTAGTCTTGTTGGCAAAATTATGAAGCAACTTGATAGTTGGAAGGTCAATCTTCTAACTATGATAGGAAGAAGTGAACTTATCAAATCAACTCTTGCTTCTATGCATCTGTATTTGATTTTTTTCATTTCCTATACCTTCTGCTACCCTAGATGAGATAGATAAATTATGTAGAGATGTCTTGTGGAGACACACTGAATGCAAAAAGAACCTTCATATGGTGAGATGGGACAAGGTGACCTTGCTAAAGGCTGAAGATGGTATGGGTCTTAGAAAAAGTAAAGAGGTCTCTAAAGATTACTTTATTTTGAATGTGTATGAAGTTGCTAACAAAGAATACTTTTTTATCCTGCAAAGCGTGTTACTTTTTTATTAAGCTTGAAGTGAAATTTGTATAATGCAAATAAAAAGGAAGAACTATCTAATACTATTGTATACTATCTTTACATCTCGACCAAAACTACTTCTATATCTGCATCTATCTTAAAAAATTCTCAAATTCCTCTCCCTCTAGAGTTCATGTATACCCAGAAACAAAAAAGATTTGATCTTATCATCATACATTTTCATTACAGAACTCACATAATCAGGGATAGCTTCAATATGCTTCTCCAAAGAAGCTTCTCTCCAGAAACCACTGCTAAAATCACATTCAAAGAAAATGTGATCATAATTTTCTTCACATTCCCTGCATAAAATACACATTGAGGCCAAGCTAAACCCTCTGCTCTTCAATTTTTGGTGAGTCAGGAGCTTCCTCTTAAATAACCTCCACATAGTGAGAATACTAGCTTGAGGATCTTTTTTCTTCCATAGCCATCTACACCAAGACACCTTGGCTTTCCTTTCTCTATGAGCATCATAGAAATCCTTCATCTTGCAAAATTCATTGACATCTAGAAAATGTAATACTTTTTATCCCATACAAACTCAATCTCATTCCTAACAATATTAAAAAAAAATATGACGTGTCTCGACTTAGAAGCATGCCATTTACCATCAGACCAGTATCAATTAACATTTTCAAAATCACCATGTCTGTAGTTAACCTTGTGCTTAATATCAATAACATCATCCAGGAAAGTACCCTCCTTAACCCACAGATCACACCAAAGTAGGGTATCCTTACCATTCCCCACATAATAATGAACTTTTAAAACCAACTGCCCTTTAAATATGACCAGTTGTTTCCACATCCATGTAGCATTAGCATGGATTTTAGATTTCTAGGTCGACTCCTTTCTTAAATATCTAGCACGGATCCAACAGATCCACAAAGAGTCCTTCTTCAGTACAACATTCCATATATTCGTTTCCATACATTCTTTGACAATATCATCAGTCTTTTTAATACCCATCCCACCCTCTTCTTTAGGAGTACATACATCATCCCAAGTAACCATATGCAACTTATTCTCAAGATTAGGGCCACCCCAGAGAAAATTGTGACAAATTTTGTCTATCTCCATTGACACCGCCTTAGAAAGAGGAAAGGAAGTTGCCCGGTATAAATGAAAGGACCCCAGCATAGACTTGATGAGCTCCACTCTACCTACATATGATAGACATCTTGACTTCCAACCATCCAACCTCCCCTTGATTTTATCCATAATCTATGCATATAGACTTCTAGTGATCTTTCCTTGAAACAAAGGTAATCCCAAGTACCTCTTAGGTAAGGTATCTAAAGGAATACTGATCTTCCCATAGATTTCATACCCCTATCCTCTTTGTTATAGAAAATGGAACTCTTCTCTTTACTGAATTCCATACCCGAAAGCTCTCCAAACTCCCTTATAATGTTCAAAATACAGTCAACACTTTTGTCATCTGCATCAGCAAACAACACATCATCATCCGCAAAGAAAACATGAGTAATACTCATTTCATGTGATCCTTTGAAACCATTCAACTCTTTCCTCTTCATAGCTTCTCTACTCATAGTGGACAACCTTTCCATTGCATGGACCTAACAAAAAATACTCACTCTAGGTTAAGTGGATCAATGAGAAATATCTAAAGAAAAATACTTTCTAGAGCATCAAGGAATCTCCAAACTTATCATGGCTCTTCGATAACATTCTTAGAACTAGAAGAACTCTCCTATCTCTAGTTCATTTTGAGATTGGTTCATGCACTAATTTTAAGCTTCGGAAAGATCCTTGGATATCGTGCAGATTCCTCAATGAGATTGTTGGTAATGATATGATTATTAGATATGGGTTATCAGAGGATGATATAATCAACAAGATTATTCACAATGGTGATTGGCTTGTTCCTATCAGTAGAGCTTTAGGTATTATCTCCAAAGTTCTTGTGGATTATAACAAGAAGATTAGTATTTCTGATAATATTATGATGAATGGTATTTCCAATATCAAAAGCAAGTTTGTTTGAAATATCATTTGTTTGAAGGATAATGAGGATTATGTTTTCAACAAAATTTGGAAGTCTAAATCTCCTATGAAGTTTCAGCACCACCTTTAGAAATGTGCTTTAAATAAGCTTCCTACTTCTAACTAAACTAAGAGGAGGGGTATTCAAATTGCATTGGTTTATTTTCTATGCATGAATGATTATAAGGATACCTTCCATGTGACTTTTATTGCTCCTTAAATAGAATATGGCATAATCATTTGGATTCTAGGTAATTAGATCTATTCTTAACAACTAAGACAATATGTGCTTAGAGAAGAATAGAATGTCTATAATTGTGTGTGGCCTCATTCCTTACAACTGTTGGTTAGAAAGGAATTCAAGGGTGCATGAGGAAAAATACAATGGTCTGATGTGCTCTAGAGGAAAATCGAGTAGGACATCTTTGCTTTCTTATGATGTTTCATGAGCTTTTCTCTTAAAGAAGACCTCTGGAGATTTTTCATTTTCTGATATTTCTTTCTGAAGATGTTTGTTGTGTTATGGATCTTCCTATTTATGTATAATTACCTTTAAAGGTTTTTGAGTTTTCTACCATCTTCAATGACATCCATTGATGGTCTTCATGATCTACTGATAGTGGATATCCAAGCATTTTTTTAAGAAGACCTATAGAGATTTTTTTTTAATATTTCTTTCTAGAGATAATTTATATTATGTGCATCTTACTGCTTTTATATAGTCACCTTTCGAAGATTTGAGTTCTCAACCAACTTCAGACATCCATTGATGGTCTTCATGTTCTGTTAATAGTGGAAATCTGTCAGAATATAGTGCTCTTACTGATATTTTTTACACAATTCATTCCCTCTCCCTCTCTCTGTATTTTTTTTTTAATCTTTCTTTTCTATTTCGTAAAGAACCCTATTTGAAAAAATACAACAAAAACAAAGGATTTTAAAAGACCAAAAAAAGGAATTGTCTTAGCATCCAAAATTTTACAGAGAACGGAATGAGTCATAAACAAGGTAGCACCCAAAATTTTAGCTAAAAACTCCAAAGAATGTAAAACTTATGCCATTTCTAAGAATTCGACAATCATATGCTCAAAACCTATCAAGGATGAGCTACCTTTATTACTAGAGTTTTGTAGAACTATCATTACAACACCATAACAGTGATTATAAACCTTAAAAATTGTATAGCATAACCATCATGCAATAAGGAATAATAAAAGTGTCAGATTTCTTTAGGTACCAAAATTTTCATAAGAATGACATTTTAAAGAAGTTTATACGTGTATTATGAATTTTAGTTCTTGCATGTATAAAAGAAGCATTCACCATACAATAGAAAATTGTACATAAAGCTTAAGGGAGACTTTAGAATTCTTATAGATACCTTTCTCATGTAAAACAATACATTAAAAACATCTTTTTATCCTCATAAAAGACAATCTTTTCGATGTATTGCGGATTTTTAAAATAATATTTACATTATGCATGTCCTAAGTAGGTAAGAAATATATAAAAGTTATATTACTCTCCTTGGAAGTGAAAAAATTGAATTTCAGCAAGAAATCACAAACAAGACCTCCTAAGATCTCAACTTTGTCTTCTAAAATCTCCAAGAAGACTCCTACTTTCCAAGATTCAATTGTAACTAGAACAAAGAGGAGGAAAAAGAGAGTTCTTAAATCATATTCATATATTTTCAGCTTGTAGCACCATAGATCCAGCTATGAAAGAGGAAGGGAAGAAGAAACATCAAGAAAATGGTTTAAGTATAGGATCTTGCATGTAGGGAGCAAGAAACAAAATTAACAAACTTAGATCAGTTAAAGAGAAGCTTGATCTGAAGCATGCACTTACGAACCAACAAGTTCATTGACCTTCGTTAATCCTTCTTGGTCTCCCAATTGTAGCAAGAAATTCATCAATGAAAATGGTTAAAAGAGAATAAGAAGAGATATTTATAGGTAGAGTAGTAGTCAAGGGGTCCAAGGTAAAATTTTGTCAGATTAGAAAATTCATCGGCCAACAGGTTTAGAAACTGCACTTGAGCATGTCCGGCCGTCGGTCTACCTTTGGTCTGAGGAGGGGCATTGTGGCTTTATCTTGAGTTGTCTTCGGGCTAACTAAGGACTTTCATTGATATCTGGAATTCCCATTGACCTGTACTGCTTGAATTGTCGTCGGTCATGTCTTTCCGTCAACCCTCTTATAGGTTGCGTTTAGTATTTGGTGATAAAATTCGTGGTGATGGTGAAATTGTTAAAAATTTTATTTGGTAATACATGCATGGTGATGGTGAAAGGGATGAGAAAATATTTAAAAAGTATTATTTCTTATATGGTTACAATGAAAGGGGATAGAGAACTATTTTTGTAGAAAACACCTCATACAAATATATATTTTATTCATTAAACACCTCATACTAGGTAGAACGGTCGTGCTGGGTAGCACGGCCGTGGTGGCGGAGTTGGGAGGAGGTCGTTCTGAGCAGCACGCCTATTCCATCTTCATCCAGCACGGTCGTGCTGGGCAACACGGCCGTGGTGGCTGACTTGCTTGGACTTCAATGATTTGTCGATCAACCTGTAAATTTGCTCAATTTCCAGCACGGTCGTTCCATGGCACCACGGCCGTGCTGGGGTCTTTTAATGCTAGCATGGATTCAAACTTCATAATTCTTGGATGCCTTTGCTTGGATACAACTCTTGGCCATTGGAGGTAGGTTGAGGGGGACTTTGGGGTCTTCTTTGGGTCCCTCCACGAGTGGGGAAATCCTAGAATTCCTTTTTTCTCTCTCTTCCATCTAGGCATGGCCCGAGTACTTGAAAAACAATGCAAAGAACATCCATAATCATATTTGCAATGATAACCAAATTAGGGGTAAACGCTTGTAGTCTAACATGTCTAGATGTGATTTGAGTATAAAATGACACAAGATGGAGCCCTCAAATGGGGCTACATCACCATCCCAAACTTAAAACATACTTGTCCTCAAGTATGCTCCAACTTAATCTCTCTTTCATTTCTTTTCAATCAGAAACAAATGACAAATGCAAAGCAACAACAAATTATTGAATACATGGTCTTGGAGGTGACTAAGTGCATGTGTTTCACATCTCTCCCTTCCTTCTTTCACAAACCATTCATGAGTTGAGCACTGAGCATACAAACTTCAAATATAAAGCATAGAAACACAAGTTGTCCATATGTCCTTTATGTTATTCCGGGTAAACCGTTTCATGTTGATGTTAATCACAGGTGACTAGGAGTGTTGTTTCACTTTCATGCATTTGGTCTTATGCTTCAAACCACACTAGATGATCCACTTGGCTGTAGAAAGGGTAAAGTGAGCTAGATTTGATGTTTTCTAGCTCAATGGGTATAAAAGAAGAAGAAAGGGTTGCGGTAAGATTTGGGGTGCTTTTACACACTCCTCTTTTCTTTATTTGAATGCTCTTAAACAGGAGCATCCTTTTATTTTATTTTTGCTTTTCTTTTCTTTTTCTTTGCCCTTGGTGTAGGTAGGGCACATGGTGGATAGAGTGAAACGGGGAGATAAAGATGTGGCCACCCCAAACTTATGGAGTTGGCCACGACTAATATGTGCACTTTGGCATCTTTTTATGAGGTAGAGGGGTATGATGATGGTGGAAGAATAGTCAGATCAAAGAGGGGTCATCAATGTAGTTTTCAACATAAGATTCCCTACATGAAAGCTAATTCAACACTTCACCAAGTAATATCACACCACATGATAGAATGAACACAATATTCATATTTCTACCAGGTGATTCCATTAGCTTTAAGCGTTTGTCGCTTGCTCAATTCATGATTCAACCAAAGCATTCACAGACTTAAGAGATGTGGTTCACATGTAGAAAGTCACAAACAAGACCATATATCAATAAGATCTAAGAATGTAGCATGCATTTGTCACAAGAGTAAACCTTTTCATTTCAAACATTGGAGATTAAGTCAAAACATCCTATCGGAGCAAGAATATTCAAATCTGGGCAAAATTGGCCAAAATGGTACCAATTTGCACTAAAACACATCTAAACCTACTTTAGGGAATTTTAAAGACATAAAGCAGCAAATCCTACTTAACATGCACAAGAAATTATCAAAACTATATGAGAATACAATGCATAGTATGAAGAAGCAAAAATTTTTAAAAATTACTCAAAAATGAAAAAATCAACTACATGTCATGCAAAGATGCAAGCAAAAGACAATCTATACTAGGTGGGTTAAACATCAAACAAATAATGATCATGTGGAATAGGCAACTGTCAAAATAAGCTAAAAACAGAGGACTTACCGCCCTACCACCCCAAACTTTTGAACCATGTTGTCCTCAGCATGAAACTAAAGCTTAGGGGTGATAGGGTAGAAATCAGGGTTGTGGTGGTGTGGGGTCCTGCAACGGGCCAGACTGTGGAGGAGGATGCTGGTAGTAGTGGCCCCAGTACTCCACCTGTGGAGGCGGGTATGTCTCCTGGTAGCTAGCAATTGACCCCCAGAAATCCTCCCCCCATTGGGGGTTTCTTTGTGTCTGTGCATGCTGGTACTGATACATGTGGTTGATTTGGTGATGCATCTGCTGCTGATCCAACCACATGTCCTATTGCATTTTTTGAATCTCCTCCAACTATGCATGGATGGATGCCATATCATATGCATTTGTCGGAGGTGGCTGCGCCTCAAACTCTTCCATTCTCGGTCTTGTGCGGTGTGGATGCTCCAAAGATCATTGTTGTTCTGGCACGTTTGTTTCCCCCTCTTCATCAGGTAAGACTACACTTGGTGCTTTGTATCCTTCTCTAGGGGTTTCTTCCTCATAGCGTGATAACTGATTGAGAAAATCATCCACATGCCCTGCATCCTTGAGCAAAAGGGGGGCATGGTAAGGGAGTTCCAAAGTGATGCCAGGGTAGTCGGGGTTCAGCACATAAAAAATTTTGTCATCCTTGACAGATATCATCTGTGACCTCGCAAGATAGTTTAGGTCCACATGTTTGTTTCCATCTACCTTGGTGAGCCCTTCCAGATTGCATCCCAACGCCCTCGCCAAAGTGGTGACAATCCCTCCCATGATGAATGGATTTTTACTTTTGGATGGGATTGTCTTCACGTGATCAATAAACATGGCACCCACATTCACAAACCCCTCGCTTGCAACTGTAGCTATGAGAAAAAGGTCTTTCTGGCCACCTGATCCTTGATTATCATAGCAACCAAACACAGTATTTTCCAGCACTTTTTGCAAATATCTCAAGAATGGGTTGTGGATCTTGCTCATTTAGATTTCCCTGAAGAGAAGGTGGATTCGCCTGTGATAGTCTTCCACATTTTGGCATAATCTGCCTTACCATTCTTGTCAAATCTTCCCCTGTCGAATTTCCTTGCCATTTCTGGGTTGGGGGCAAAGATTGCATTGATCTGAGAGGCGCTGAGGACATGTGTTGAGCCGTTTAATTTGAACCTGATAGCATCCTCTCCTCGAAACTGAACCTTCTCTAATGTTGCGAAGAACTCACAAGTGATCTCCAAGTATGCTTCTTCGACCTTAGTTAAAATATCGTACAATCCACAGCGTTTTAGATGAAAAGTGAAACTGAAACTGACACCTATGGCTTCCATTGTGGGCACACATGCATATCTAGTGGCAATCACCCTTCTTGTCAGGCATTCGGGGTGAAGGGGTTTCACTGCTTTGCTTCTTGTGATTCCTCTGCCATGAGTAGTTCCTTGTGGTTGCTTTCCCGCCCATGCGAGTCTGTCTTCCTCTAGTCTTGATAGGATATCCACTGGTTCATCCTCCAATTCCTCGCTCTCAGTATCATCCACTTCCTCTTCTTGATAGGTATGTGACCCCGAACTTGTGTCCAAGTTCAAGGGCACTCTTTCAATGCTTCCACTGGGTCGGGAAGATGACGTCGAATTTCTTGCTGGATCTGGTCGTGGCGGTACGCGTGAGGATGAAGCTTCATTAGTTTTCTTAGCCCTTCGCTCACGAGTTGGTGCGGTGACTTCAATAGAATCCACTAGATTCTCCAGCTCTTCTTCTTCTTCCTCCTCCTCTTCCCCAGGGTTGCTGTAGCTTGGATCTGAGAGGTGCTCACTGGAGGGAGAGCATAGTCGAGATGTGCTCATCGACGCCGACCGTCCAAAGGAACGTCAAATTGAGTTGGACGGTGAGGAGGTGCTGCCGGATTGTTGTGAACCGGTCGCTCATTTGGATCTTCTTTTGTCACCGGTGAGGATGCTTGTGGTCTTCTCTACTCCTTTCTTGATTGCTTTGCCCATGCCCTTCATGATTGCAAGATCCTTTGACGAAGGACGAAGCTAGCACTGGAAAAATGCAGCTCTAGGCTGATGGGGCGGAATTTGCATGTAGCTGGAGAAATCGGTGGTGAAGAACGGTGGAAATCGAAGCTAGAGGTTGGGGAAAACGACTAGGGACCAAAGGAACCTCAAATCCGGAGTTTGGGAGCAGGAGGAAGTGATTTGGGGGTGTAGGGAACTTGCCCTAATCACCAGAAGTCGCGGC
The DNA here is from genome assembly GCA_963693085.1 of Alisma plantago-aquatica. Lineage (NCBI taxonomy): Eukaryota > Viridiplantae > Streptophyta > Magnoliopsida > Alismatales > Alismataceae > Alisma > Alisma plantago-aquatica. The sequence continues at coordinate 48,926,095 of OY856411.1, forward strand.
ACGGCCGTTCTGGTTCGCAAAAAATAACGAGGGGTCGTGTTGGGTCGGGGTAGATGTTAGGTTTATTTGGGCCAGCACGGCCGTGGTGGCCAGCATGACCGTGTTGGTTTTATGCCAACACTGCCGTTTTGGTCAGCACGGCCGTGTTGGTAGGGGCCAAAATCTTCAATCAACCTGTTGGATGCGTCTTTACCAGCACGGCCGTTCCATGCCAGCACGGCCGTTTTGGTCAGCACGGCCGTGCTACTCTCTTTCAAGTCAAAACTCAAAATTTCATTAAAACTTTTTCGAAACTCATCATTTAATCATCATGAAAGATCTTTTCTTGGTGGGATATCCACCACCTTGACTGACTGTGCCTCAATCTTCAGCTTGAACCTGTTCAACCTGTCATTCCATCAAAACTAAAAACAAAACTATCAATCACAAGTGTGTGTGTGTGTATTTTTGTAAAACAAAACTAAAGTATCAAAAGAAGGGTTCAAGAATCTCAAACCATGTGGGTTGACTCCCACTAGCGCTAAATTTAACGCCTTCAGCCAGGCTTATTGATTGTTGGACTTTTCACTTTTTGGGAATCTTCAAAAGATACTTGTAGTAAATCCCTTTCTCATCCTCGTCCAAGCACTCCTCTTCATCAAATTCTTCTTCTACCAGCATAACAACATCAAAATCCTGGTTAGCCTTGTCTGGGACGATTTCAACGATAGGTTTTAACCTTTGTCCATTAACAGCAAATTCCTTAGCTCCTTCCTTTGCACAAATGATCACTGCCCCGGATGGGTACACTTTCTTGACAAGGTAAGGACATTCCCATCTAGAACGAAGCTTTCCGGGGAAGAACTTCATCCTTGCATTGTATAGCCATACCCATTTGCCGGGCTCAAACTCTTTCTTCTTTATGATCTTGTCATGTAGAAACTTGGTTCTTTCCTTGTAGTTCTTTGACATTTCGTATGTTTCATGCCGCATTTCTTCTAGCTCGTACAATTGAAACTTTCTTTTCATTCCGGCTTTCTCTTCATCGGAGTCCATCGTCTTCAAGGCCCACAGTGCCTTGTGTTGCATCTCAACCGGCAAATGGCAACTCTTACCATAGACAAGCTTGAACGGTGTAGTGCTAATCGGGGCTTTATATGCAGTTCAATATCCCATAAAGCTTCATTGAGTCGAAGTGACCAATCCTTACAGTCCGGTCGCACCATCTTCTCCAAAATGAGCTTTATCTCCCGATTTGCCAACTCAACTTGACCACTCGTTTGAGGATGGTTAGGAGTAGCTACACGATGGTTAACTCCATGTCTCTTTAGCAGCCCTTCGAAGGTGTGGTGGATGAAATGACTCCCGCCATCACTAATCATAGCCCTTGGAACACTAAAACGGCTAAAGATGTTGGATTTCATGAAATCACACACCACCTTATGATCATTTTTCCTTATTGCCACAGCCTCAATCCATTTTGATACATAGTCTACAGCGACCAAGATGTAGACATACCCAAAAGGAGGGAAAGGACCCATAAAGTCAATCCCCCAAACATCAAATACTTCTACCACAAGAATAGGTGATAGAGGCATCATGTCCCTCTTTGAGATAGTGCCCACTTTTTGACACTTGAAGCAACCTTTACAAAAGTCATGAGCATCTTTGAACAAAGTTGGCCAGTAGAATCCACATTGAAGAACTTTGGCGGCCGTGCGTTTCCCTCCAAAATGGCCTCCGCACACTCCAGAATGGCACATAGATAAGACCTCTTGCTGCTCCATCTCCGGAATGCACCTTCTAATGAGTTGGTCCGGGAAATACTTAAAGAGGTGAGGGTCATCCCAAATGTAGTTCTTTACCATAGCAAACAATCTCTTACTTTCCTCTCTTGTCCACATGCTTGGTATCCTCCCACTGGCTAGGAAATTCGCTATGTGCTTGTACCATGGCTTTTGGACAAATGAGACTAAGAGGAGTTGTTCATGTGGCATTATCTCTTTGATTTGGACTTGTCACATCAAAAGGTCCATCAAGGCGGGAGAGATGATCTGCAGCACCATTTTCTATTCCTTTCTTATCCACAATTTCTATGTCAAATTCTTGGAGCAACAAAATCCATCGGATCAACCTTGGCTTTGAGTCTTTCTTGGACATGAGATACTTCAACGCAGCATGGTCCGTGTAGATTGTCACTTTGTTTTGCAAGAGATACGACCGGAACTTGTCAAGAGTGAAGATCACCGCAAGCAACTCCTTCTCGGTAGTCGTATAGTTTCTTTGAGCATCGTCTAATGTTTTGCTTGCATAATAGATAGCATGAGGAATTCGGCCAACGCGTTGACCCAGCACAGCCCCCACCGCCATGTCAGATGCATCTGTCATGATCTCAAACGGCAAAGAAAAATCCGGGGGCTGCATGATAGGAGCATAAATGAGCCTTTCTTTTAAATGATTGAAGGATCCAACACATTTGTCATCAAACTGAAATTCAACATCTTTCTCAAGTAATCGACAGAGTGGTCTTGAGATTTTGCTAAAGTCCTTGATAAAACGCCGGTAGAAGCCTGCATGTCCCAAGAAAGATCGAACATGTCTTACGGTCGAAGGAAAGTCGAGTGTAGAAATAAGGCCCACCTTGGCCTTATCAACTTCAATCCCATCTTTCGAAACTCGGTGTCCCAGAAACTATACCCTCAGGTACCATGAAATGACTTTTTTCCCAAGATAGAACTAAGCGAACTTTCACACATCTTTCCAGAACCACAGCTAGATGTAGCAAGCACTCATCAAAGGTTTTCCTGAAAACTGAAAAATCATCCATGAAAACTTCAAGTGACAAATCAAGCATGTCAGCAAAGATTGAGGTTACACATCTCTAGAAAGTGGAAGGGGCATTGCACAATCCAAATGGCATTCTCCGATAGGCAAATGTACCACTTGGACAAGTGAATGTCATCTTTTCCTGGTCCTCCAGATGCACAGCAATCTGAAAATATCCTGAGTATCCGTCAAGAAAACAATAGAAGCTCTGCCCAGCCAATCTCTCTAAGATCTGATCAAGAAACGGAAGTGGGTATTGGTCCTTCTTTGTCTTTTCACTGAGCTTCCGGTAATCTACACACATTCTCCACTTCAATTTCTCTCTCACCGGCATAAGCTCACCATCGGCATTTTCTGCAACCGTAATCCTGCCCTTCTTGGGCACAACTTGGATGGAACTCACCCACGTACTGTCAGAAATGGGGTAGATGATCTCTACATCAAGTAACTTAACAACCTCTTGAGTTACAACGTCCTTAAACTTTGGATTTAGCCTTCTTTGCATTTGTCGGGTCGGTCTCGCATCTTCTTCTAAGTATATCCGATGCACACAAATGGAGGGGTCAATCCCTCTCAAGTCAGCAATAGACCATCCAATGGCTTGGATGTTCTTCCTCAAGACTTCCATCAAGGCATCTTCTTGCTCAGGAGAGAGAATGGAGGAAATGATCATCGGGAGGGTGTCATTTTTTCCAAGGAAAGCGTACTTCAATCCTTCAGGAAGTTTCTTCAACTCAAGAACGGGGGGTGCTTCAAGGGAGTTCTTCAAAGGTGTAGAAATAGAAGGAAGGTCCTGACTTGCAGCCACTAAGGCTAGCTCACACTCTTCCTCATCTTCATCATCATCATCGGGGAACTCAACAATTGGTTCAAGACCTCTACCTTGGGTGGCAGTCTTAATCCATGCAGGTAGGAACTCTTCAACAATCTCATCTAGGCATTCCACCAAATAACAGTCTTCCTCGGTGGCCCCTATCACTTCGGCTGTAGTAGAAGACTTGAAGATGTTCAACCTGATCTTCATGTGCATGAATGTAACATACATGGTCCCTGTCCTCACATGGATCACGGCATCAGCTGTGGCTAAGAAAGGTCTCCCCAAGATGATTGGTACCTTTCTGGCCTCTTTTTCCATATCAAGAATGATAAAATTGGCTGGGAAGAAGGCAGAAGTATATTCATCAAGACGGACCAGCACATCATCCACACGCCCTCTAGGCGTCTTCACAGATCGGTCGGCCAACTGTAGAGTGCAGTGGGCTGGCCTCAACTCCCCCATTTGGAGCTCAGCAAACAGATCATACGGTATCAAGTTTACGCTAGACCCCAAGTCGAGAAGAGCCTGGTCTATGTGGTGTGCCCCGATGTAGCATGAGATGATGGGAGCACCGGGGTCTTTTCTTTTTCGGGGGATGGTGTGTTGGAAAATGGAGCTCACTTGCTCAGTGAGCTTGATCTTCTTAGGCGTCCTCCCTGTTGTCTTTCTTTTGAAGGTGCACAATTCTTTAAGGAATTTTGCATAGGACGGAATTTGCTTGACTGCATCTATAAGAGGTACATTGATTTTCACTTGCTTGAAGATCTCCAAAATATCATCTGCATGCTTCTTCTTTTTCTTTGCAACAGAAGGCTCCTCGAGTGCATCAGGATATGGAGGGAGTTGGGGACCCAATCGGTCCAAATCAATAGTTTCATCCACTGGTATCACTGGAATCATGGTATCACGCCTCGGTATCACAGTATCACTGCTCAGCATCATGGTATCAACACTGCCTCTTATCACAGTATCATCAATCTACATTTCAGTATCAACCTGCTTTGCCTCGGTGTCATCTCTGCCAACAACTGTACCATGTGGCCTTTCCAAGGTCATGCCACTCCTCAACGTAGTCACATCCTTCACCTGCTCATGGGTGGTAGAAGAGGGAGCTTGTGGAGGTGTTTGTGGTTGTTGGGGTGGTGGAGGCCTTTGGTGAGGGGAGTTGGGGTTTTGAAGGATGAATTGGGGTTGCGGTTGTTGTTGTGGTGGGGGATGGTATTGTGGAGGTGGTTGTTGGTAAGTGTGATGTGGAGGTGGAGCATATTGATAATTGAGAGGTGCTTGAGGAGGTGGAGGAGCATAGGGGTTTGGCGGGGCTTGGTAAGATGGTGGAACATAAGCACTCGAAGTGTTTCATAGAAAAACTCCATCATTGTTCGGATTTGGTAGTGTTTGAGATGGAAGTCTACCTTCTTCCCTTCTATCCAAAGAGAGAGAAATTTGGTCCAACCTCTGCTCAAGACGGTTTATAGACTACCCATGTGCATTGACATCTTTTTTTACTTCATCTAGGCTCCTTAGCCTTCCTAGAACCTCATCCTCAAACTTGGAGTTGTAGCGTGGCTTCTGCTGCCCCTATCCTTGCCCATCCTCATTTTGTTGTTTCCAAGAGAAATTTGGGTGGTTCCTCCACTCGGGGGTGTAGAATTGGGACATTGGGCCCTGGTTGTTGCGGCCACCAAAGGAATGTAAAGTGTTAACTTCCTCGTCTACAGTGTCCACAGCCATTGCGGGTTGGCTAGAAGAGCCACCCACTTGATTCTTCATCATTCACATCATATCTGCCATCATTTTCATCATATCAGGGTCGGTGGCATTGCGTGTGGGAGCCACGGAAGAAGGGGGGTGTAGTTCCGGCCGCAATGTCCCCCTTTAGTGGAAGCTCAGTGGCGTGAATTCTCGGCGAGATGCTCAAACAGCGGCCATGATTCCTCGGGCGGCTTTGCCATGAACGTGCCCCCGCAAGAGGAATCTACATTGTTTTGGCTCTGCTCCTCAAGCCCGGTGTAGAAGGCCTGAACTAACTGCCAAAGTAGAACCTCATGGTGAGGGCAGTCACGAAGCAACTTCTGGAACCTCTCCCACGCCTCATGGAAGGGTTCGTTCTCTTTTTGGGCGAAGGATGTGATGCACCTTCTCATGTAGGATAACTTGGCTATCGGAAAGAACTTCTTCAGAAACTCATTCTTTACTTCATTCCATGTGACGAGCTCTGGCCTCGAGACGTACCACTCCTTGGATTTCTCCTTGAGGGAGAAAGGAAAGAGCGTTCTACGGATCGAGTCGTCGGTGGCAGCAGGCGTGTGTAATGTAGAGCACGTTTCAAGGAACGTGTCTATGTGGTGGTATGGGTTCTCGTTCTCCATACCGAAGTATGTAGGGAGAAGCCCCAAGAGTGCCGACGGGATGGAGAACTGTTGACCTGGCATCTGGTCAACTAGAGTGGCGATGGGGGAGTTGTAGTTCCCCGGCATGAAGTACTCGTGAAGCGGGCGATGTGGCGGTGGAACCTCCGGTGGCGGGTTGTTCTGTGCCATCTCGGCCTCTCGGTGTAGGTTGCGGCGAGCTTGACGCCTTCTTCTTCCAATCTCGGGGTCGTAAACCACCAAGTCGGTGCAAGTCGAACGCGTGCTACGCATGCACAGCTATCACCTGCGCACGTCACAAACAAACAACAAGGAGCCAAGTTAGCGAACCAATATGCAACAGTAACACAAAGAATAAATAATAGCAATGGTGAGTGCAAAAGGAAAGGCTAAGCTACACTATCTAACTAGACTGAGCACCTCTATCCCCGGCAATGGCACCAGAAAGCTTGGCGCGCTCCCGCTAGAGGCTTGCAACAAGTGCAATCCATGAGGTCGGGAGGCACGGGATGAGATGGGATCTTTGCTTTTGATATTTGTATGGTCCCACACTAACTACCTACGTCTACTAAGACACTATGCCCGCAAGCGCACGGGGTCGTGTCGTAGTATAGGTGAGGTGGTAAGTACGGGGTTGAACCTCGGAGATAGAGGGGGCGCTAGAGTTAGACGGCGTGAGCTACGTTCCTAGTGCGGAGGGTAAGGTTTTTAGGGTTTTAAGATTGATTGTTGGTTGATTAAACTAAGAGAGCGAGTAAGAAATGCGAGATGGAAACTAAATTATGGAGGAGCAAGCAAAATAGTAAACTAAGTTATTGAACTAACTAAGTAGGAGCAAGAAGGGCTACACTACTCTAGCAAGGCAAGGAGCAAAAATGAACTAAACTAACCACTAGCAAGAGCAAGAGCCTAAGTTAACATTGAAGAGTAAAACTAAGAAATTGACTAAGTTAGACTAAAGCAATTGAACTAAGATAGCATTAACAAGCAAACTAAGCGATTAGGGTCTTAAGCAAGGTGATTAAGGTGGGTGGGCCGTTTGGGGAATGTCACTTTGATTTTAGTTGGGGGAGTTCATTAAACATGCATGGTGCTCAATTCATATCTAGATTACCAAACCAAACAACAAGGGCAATGCCATTAGAATATACCCTATACTACTAGTAGAAGACTAGGGTTAGGTGTAGTTCTAGTGAGATTGGCCAAATCTAGGTTTCTAGGGTAAGTGATAGTGGACAATTGAGGGTTGAGGGTAGAGATGGGAGTGGAGATGAAGGGGTTTAACCTCATGCCACTAGCCACTCTAGCCTTTAGAAGGCCCTAGGCAATTGCATCACTCTCACTTACACTGGCCACTTAAATCTCACACTCATTTGTAGGGGGAGGGATGTGTATGTAGGAACAAAGGGGGCTAGCTAGGGATCCACTAATTGGACATAGGAGTCATTCCTAAGATTGCCACATACACCCCAATTCCTCCTAGAAATGAAGTGTCATCAAAAACCTCAAAACAAGCAATTCATACAAGAAGCACAAACCACATGCAATAAGATAGGAAAAGAGATGGAAGCAAGAAGTAATCATCATAAATATGAATTGAGTTCATTACAAGAATGTATCCCCCAACATGGTATCAAAGTAATATTTTAATCCCAAACAGCCCACCACAAGGGGGCTTAGCTAGACATAATCATGAAAACAGGAAAAGAAAGGGGTAGAAGAAGTAGGGACTCCATGAAGCTTGATGTAGAAACCTCCTTCTTCACCTCCAAGCAGTTGCAGACGTCCTCCCTCCTCCAATGGTGCAGGGGTGCATGAAAATGGTGGAATGGATGGATAGAAACCTAGAGAAACTATGTTTCTATGGTGGAAATGAGTGGAAAATGGATGGAAATGGGGTTGAATGCGAGGAGATGGGTAGATGGGAGCAATGGATGCAAGGGAGAAGCTAGGTGACGGCTAGGGAGTGCTCTCTCTCTCAAGCCCTAGAAGCAACTAGTGCTTATATAGGGGCTAGGGCTAAGTAGGGGTAGAATAGGAAAATCAGTGAAAGTTGTATAGGTTTTGGGGTGGTAGCACGGCCGTTCTGGGCAGCACGGCCGTGCTGGGTAGGAGTGGGCATGGCCATGGTTGAGGAGAATGGCCGTGTTGGCTAAGTGCTAATTCAACAGGTTGGTGGGTGAAAACGAAGGCTGGTAGCACGGCCGTGCTGGGCAGAACGGCTGTGTTGGGTACTAGGTAGAACGGTCGTGCTGGGTAGCACGGCCGTGGTGGCGGAGTTGGGAGGAGGTCGTTCTGAGCAGCACGCCTATTCCATCTTCATCCAGCACGGCCGTGCTGGGCAACACGGCCGTGGTGGCTGACTTGCTTGTACTTCAATGATTTGTCGATCAACCTGTAAATTTGCTCAATTTCCAACACGGCCGTTCCATGGCACCACGACCGTGTTGGGGTCTTTTAATGCTAGCATGGCTTCAAACTTCATAATTCTTGGATGCCTTTGCTTGGAGACGACTCTTGGCCATTGGAGGTAGGTTGAGGGGGACTTTGGGGTCTTCTTTGGGTCCCTCCACGAGTGGGTAAATCCTAGAATTCCTTTTTTCTCTCTCTTCCATCTAGGCATGGCCCGAGTACCTGAAAAACAATGCAAAGAACATCCATAAGCATATTTGCAATGATAACCAAATTAGGGGTAAACGCTTGTAGTCTAACATGTCTAGATGTGATTTGAGTACAAAATGACACAAGATGGAGCCCTCAAATGGGGCTACATCAGTCACTAATTAATATATCATCATCTAAAGGTGGATATTAGAGTAATTCATGGAATGAGAATTCAGGTTAATCATTGCAAATAATTTTTGTGGATTCGTCATTTTTATGATGCAACTTTCATATTTACATGTTATTTTTGGTTCTAGGGTTTATTCATTATGATTTCTTACAAGACTTGTACATTCAACTAAATTATTTGTCAAAGAAGGATTATAATCTTAAAGCAAAAAAAATATTGTGCCTTCAATGACTGGACTATAGTGGATCCAACGTGGTTGAAGGGCCAGGATCAATTTCTCCCACTCACGTGAGTGTTCTAGATTGGTTGATTTCTCCCATGATGTGCAATCTTTGGGTCTTGGACCAATAAAGTCTTCTAAAGATCGTGTGGTTGACATTTTCCTCCTTCATATACATGTAAGAGAAAGATGATAAAGGTTGTAGATCTTCATCTTCGAATAGACCTTGACCAGATCAAATGACCATAGGTTGTCTTCCCTGTGAGCTAGGTCCGCATATAAGTTATAGTGGCCCTCTGCAGTGTCCTCACTAGAGAAGGGTGTAAAGGGGCAATAGGCCACAGGTGGGCCCGATGAGTGGTCAGACAATCTCATTGAGAGATCTCTAATCTGATCATGGTCTACACCTTCATCTAGGAAGGGCTAGAAGAGAGATAAAAGGTGATGGATGAAAAGGATAATTAGGAGAAAAAATGAGAATCGGGAGCTTTGAGACTTTGTTGTGGCTCAAAACGGTAGGGAGGGAGTCCTGGTGAGGGCCATTTTATAGTGAGAGAGACATTAGGCTTAGGGTTTGTGACATGTTGCTTGTCGAGGTGAGAGGTCAGTACGTGAAGGGTTCTTTTCTTGGCATATAGGGAAAAGAAGCTTGTCTTTTTGGTCTGATAGATGGTGCGATGAATTGATATATCATAGAGTTTGCAAAAACTCTGAAATGAACATGTTAGTAGGAGGAAGATCTGGGCTGCCTCCCCAAAAATGATGAACCTTATTAGTTAGCATGTAGGGAAAGGAAGCTTGTCTTTTTGTCTTGATAGATGGTGCAAAGAATTGTTGTATCATAGAGCTCACATATACTCTGAAGTGAACAAGAAAGTGGAGGACCTCTGCCTTTACAATAAGCAACGGGACTGGGAAATGATAATCCAAGTGTTAGATAAGGATGGTGTGAGTATGCTTTCTAGATCCATGCACTTTATGTCTAAATAGGATGATACCCCCATATGGACTCTCAGCTTGACTTGAGAGTTTAAGCTAAAGTCAACTAAGTCCATGTTTAGTAGTGAGTAGATGATTGTAGGATAAGGACATACCATCTAGAGGTAATATGAGTGCCTGGAAAACCTTGCATTGAACCTTGCCTACATGTGATAATCTTTCATGTTGCTCTATCACCCTGATTTCTCATTGTAGGTGTTGCCTAAGCCCTCAATAGGAAACCTTGGAGCACTTGATCATTCACAGTGAAGTAGGAGTCCTCCAATGGGGGAGAGCATGCATGTTGTTGGGGATGGAATGGGTTGATGTGCTAAGAAGATCATTGTTATAGGTTGTGCACAACTTTTAGATGATGGTGTTGGACCAGTTGATGACTCACTATATTGTAGGTGTGGTTCCCAATTTGATCATTTGGTTGATTTGAAGGCATTGATGTCGAGCCAACTTTGAAAATGTAGGGTACACCCTAGCAAAGCATGGAATGGGTTTGTCAATTTTCTAGGTAGATGTTGTGGTAATATATGCTTCAAGGGAAGTAGTGAATCCTATTTCCAAAGGGATATCATAGGAGATGGGGGAGACAATCACCAAAGAATGATAAAAAAGATATCCCTTTTCAAATGGAACCCGTCAGACAATTGTAATCTTAAAGATAATATTTCTATGGGGATGGATAGGGGTATGGGGAGGACAGGTTTCGAAAGGGCTGCCTACTTGATTCAAAATAACAAGGGAAGGATGGTATATGCTTTTGTAGCTAGGTTGAAGGCAACATCCATAGAAGATGGTGGGCTTGCAACCATTGTCGTAACGACAAAACTCTTGGGTGATCAACACCTTCAAGTTTCAATGTTTGAGATGGAGAATGCCCTAGTCGTGAACATGGTGTTGGGAAGAGCTAAGCCACAATGGGAGCTAAAACCAATGTTGAACACTATTAAAATGATAGTATAAGACAGATGCATATCAGGTGAAGTGATTACTAGATAACATAATGTAGTGGCCAATCAGGTGAGGTGTGATCATGCTTCGTTGGAGGAGATTGTAACTTACCACAAATGACATCGGTTGCTACCCAAGGTGTGATAGTTCATGAGGATGGAGGATATAGGTATACGCTACATGATACATAGATGGACAAAAATCTAATAGCGTATAAGATTGGTTTTTTTTGGAAATCTGTGAGTTTGTACAAGTATGGCTATTTTATTGGGATTCATGTTAGTTGTCTAACTATAACTTGTGGGTAGATGTATACAAAGATGGTTTTTATCCTACATGAGGAGGGTAGGATGAATAATATAGTCTCTTAAATTGATTAAAAAAGGTGGCCAAGCACTAATTGTAAAGATTGGGAGATGACTATGGCCTTTCCATATCAGTTCGGAGGTGGAACATGGCCTCATGGCCTTCAATCTCAGATCCTATGGCTATTTAGGTGTGTGGCACATCAAGAGGGGTTGTCTCTGCCCCCCCCCCCAAGTCTCGATCCATTTAGTGTGATCAATCACATTACAATTTGCCAATGTTGGTACCTAAATTAAAGAATGTGTAAACTTCTAAAATTTTCCTAGACCACTGGAAAAGTCTAGTTGACTTGAAATTTTAGATTAAGATTCATATATCTTTATCTTTCTATGATAATAAGATGAGATATAATAATGCAACTCACATGTCCATAACTTTATCCTAAAATTATACTTGAATAAATTCACAAATAGGACAATTATACATATAACAAACTTCAAAATAAAATATAAAATATATTTTAACATGTATAATTGTATATATTCAACTAGACATATATGATGTTATATATAGGAAAATATGACATCAAAATAGGAAGAGGAAACAAAAATTTTAACTACCATATTCCCCTTTAACAAATGATTGAGTCAACAACTATGTAATCGGAAGGATGATTTGCGAGTGCATACCTAGTCCTGGAGCAATACCATCAACTATTCCCTCGGTGTAGTATGTGAATGTCTTCAAATCACACTCAAAAGGCGTCTACTTTGGCCTCTTGGTTGATCACCATAGGCAACATGTTTACATTGTCCTCCTAGCGGGAAAAGCTCCAAGCCTCTAGAGTAGTCTACAGAGACCACCAAGAACTCTTGTTGTTTTAATAGAACGAATAAGAAGGAATTGTCCCCTCATGTTGGCATACTAGTCACCAACTTGCTCTCTCATAATTGTTCTCCCTTACTATCCCTCCCTTTATCAGGAAGGACTGCTCGGGTTCTCTTGGTTACCACAACCAGAGAAGATAAACAATTCTCAGAGGCAATTGAGTTGTGTCTGAGAAGTGCCCAGTACCCTCTGTTTATAGGAGGGTTAGGGTTAGGGTTAGGGTTCCTAGTCCGAATGAGTGTAGAAGGGACCAGAATTTCATGAATTTATTCACAAACCATGAGTAATGAAATGGTCAGTTCACAGGTGAACTGATTGGTTATCATGTCGATCAGTCGCTTCAACCCTTGAACCAGTTGTTTCATCATGTTTCTTAATCGCAGTTGTATTGACAATTAATATCTGATTTATTGCACAACATAGCATGACCAAAAATCCTTGAATCAATCAAATTGATCCACCAACCACTCGGTTCATATCTTGAGTCAGTTTGTTCATGGACTTGAGTTGATCAGTTCACTGACCAGAATTGCCAAAGTTGGTTCAATTGACCTGACAAATTGAAATGGTTGGTTCATCACTTGAACCGATCGGTTCACTTGTCCAGTCAGTCAATATTCAACCAATGATGTTTAAATTGAATAACTAACTCTTTAGTAATCAAGTGTAAACCATATTCATAAATGAACTTCTATTCCAAGTGTATCCTATGTATCTGACCCTGTAGGTTGCAAGTTATGTTGGCAGTGAATGTCCATAACTCACTTATGATATCACAAACAAAGAGAAACGCCTAGTAACACATCATTGCTACCCACATAATTGGAAAGTTGTAGAATAACTTCAACCTACAATCTATAATAGGTGTTACAGTGATTGTATAATTCCTTTATCTCTGGTATCCAGATTGAACTCGACGCATGGAATCATTATGCTTTCAATGTTTAATCCATGTTCCTTGAACTAGAGTAGACTTTCTAAGATATATGTGACCTCAATATCATATATTGATCCACATGTGCATGTGCATGCTTTTCCTCAGTCTCTCTTACCAATAGTCCAGGATATTAAACTCCTAAAGGAGGGACAAATACAATATATATGACTCACATTCATCCCAATGTGTCACAGTGCATCTAATCATCACCTTTATTGAAACCCTTATTCAAGATCACAGTGGATGATGTTGAAGCACACCGAATGACATGTGATGAGTTCCATGATCTCAGGCCTAAGAACCACAATCACCACCTAAACTATGAGTGATTACTATGACCACCAATTATCATTTTAATGTATCACTCTCAAGGTGGGTCTATCTAATACACTATTTTCTAGAAAGTATCTATGTGTTTGGTTTGATATCAAATATCATGATTGTTGAGATTCTGCCAGCAACCAACCCACACTCTAGTCTTAAGTGTTATTATTGTCTATCAGTATTCCACAATAACATCTGACTAGGGACACAACAAGAATGTACATACTCTTAACATATGTATGATCGACATACATCATAAGTAATGCCATTCTTTATATATTCATTATGCTTCCTCATTATCTCATAATTGAGTGAAACAAAATAAATCAGAAGATTGCCTTTATTATTAATCAAATTCTTTACATAATATCACATCACAATTGTCACATGATTGGCTCTCTAGGCATACATACCAATAGACTCTCACTTGCACTTAGATCCAATCATCAATGAATCTTATTCTCAGTGATCTAAACATGTCCATCATGTTTCTGTTGCGCAAGTTCTAATCTAGCAGGTTAGCAACATTTTGCCTAGTCAATATATTGCATTCTCATCATCACTTCATTGTACAATATTTGTATAAGATGGAATTGTCATAGTATGCTATCTGATATTCCTTGCATAACTAGTATCTCCATTGTTGTCATAGTATTTCTACTATGTCATCAATGGTCTAACATCTCATAAGTTCATCTATATAAACTTTGAGTTCCATACATTTCTCATGCATGTTCATAACACCAGGACATACAACATCTATTATAGAATTAAAATAATAGTATGTAGTTCGGAACCCTTTCTTACTTATAACCTTTCTTTTAAGATTAAACACAGTTTTATATTATGATCATTCTATGTCACTTCGGAAGCTTGCATCAGTGTAACCCTTTACACCCAACTCTTCCTTATTACCAAATGTATCAACTGATTCTCGATGCTTCTCAAGTACTAATGGATGTTCTTTATGGCATTCCAATGACCCTCATTGGAATCTGACTAAAATCATCTTGTCATGTCCAACATATCCAAGATAATGAGATTAGTATGTTATATTGCATACATGATGGATCTAAATGTGGATGCATATGTCATCTCTTCCATTCTTCACAAGAATTTCAACATGGGGTTCTTGAGATATTAATCCCATGTACATGTACATATTCTTTCTCATTGAATTCTTTATATTGAACCCTTTCAGCATATTGCCAATATATCTGCTCATATTTAGTTTTAGAAACTTCCCATAACTATATCTATATATCTCAATTCCTATCACATAGGATGTTTCACCTAATCCTTCAAAGTGAATGTGATTTCTATGCCAAGTTTCAATACTTGGTATTGATATGCTATTCCTCATCATATGTGGAATATTTATATACTCCCACTAAATCTCTTATAATCACAAATTTCATCTTTTATCTTGGCTCAAGTCAACTTCTTTGACTTTCTTGTCAAATAAAAAGATTCCAGCTCTGAGATGTTTGTTTCAACCTCTATATTGAGCATTGCAGCTTATAGACTTTATTTGCATTAATAGAGTTATAAAACCTTCAAACTGTATCACATACGCATCCTCCTTTATTATTCCTTTTAAGGAATGCAGTTTTAATATCCATATGACAAATCACATAGTCTTAACAAGCTGCAATAGTAAGCATGTGAATTGGTGAAGGGATTTCATCGTGTTCAATGCTTTGAACTTGTTTGAAAACCTTTTGCAACCAATTTGTCCTTTTATGTTATCCATATTGGTTTTCCTAATGAAAATCCAACTACACCTTATGGGTTTTACCCCTTTAGGTTGTACCATTAAGGTCATACCTTCCTGGTAATCATGGATTCCATTCTAGATGCAATGACCTTAAGCCATTTCTCATACTCTGGTCCCTCAATAGTTCTTAGTTGACTATTGGTTCATCATCTTATGACCAACTCATAATTTATTTGAGTTATAGGATTCACAATCTTTTAATCTTAGATGTGTTCTAATAGAACTACCATTTTGTGTTACAGATGGAATTGAGTTTCCATAACAATTTGTGTTTCTCCTTATTCTCATTGTAACTCCTTTGGTTCAATGTGATATTGTTGATCTCAAACTTTTCAAGTTATACTTTATTCCCACTGATATCTGTGGAATTCAGCTATCCTAGAAACAAACACTTTTTTTGTCAGATTGAGATAAGTCATATTCAACAAATTAATATTTGTTTGGTTAAACCTTTCTAAGAAACTATTTTCTTGTATAAGTTTCAATCCTTAAGACACATGAGGACATTCCCATACCATATTTGTAAGGCCCCTAAACTTGCTTAAGGAGTTTAATAATATTAATTGTCATAAATGAATTCTTATAACCCAAATATAACCTTTTTATGCTTTGAAATCATAAGACAAGATTAAGTTTCAAATTTGGTCCAATTTGGACATTGTTTGAGCAAGTTATGCAATTTTATGCACATTTTAGACTTTTCTATAATTTACCCAAGTGATAGGTCTTATTCGCAATTTATCACTTTAATTATGTTCCTTGGATATTCTCTCATCATTCTTGATCTTTTTGATCCATGGGGAACCTATTTAATCCTTGGTTTGAAGGTGTTTTCTCCAAGGGTATTTTAGGGTTTACCCCTTCATGGATGAGCTACCTTTAGTAGCTATCAACTAATGAATTATTTGTTTTTCTTGGAAATTCAAGAAACGAGGGATAAGCATGTATCTATAGATGTTGGGGGATCTTCTTATGTGTGTTCTTGTATATTCTTAATGGTTTAAGGCCATAGACACTTGGAAAGATACTAGAACTTCAACTTTTTCTTTTTCTTTATCTTAAAGTTTCATATACTTATCCCTAAGCACCAAAACGAGCCATTTGCTCTTCAGCACTTCCCTCCTTATACAAACCTCATCCTCCCTATGTTCTCCTACAAATTTCCTATCCAAGGAAGAAGAAAAAGGGAACCTTCTTGGAAAATGAATCTAGGGTTGCAATTGACTTCCTTTTAGGATTTAAAAAGCTTCCTTCTAGTGATCTGATGCGATGATTTTGAGTCGCATTTATAGACCTATTTCATATTTGTTTTGTGCTCTAATTACTCATTTTCATGGATAATATTGCATAATTCACTTATTTTGGTCTTTGCCATCATATTATATCAAATCCCCTTTGTTTTACTATTGTGAGCATCATTTATCATCTTATTATAGATTGTGTGGATTTACTTGGTCTTGTTGTGAAATTTCAGGAAAAACAAGTATCTACTTCCGTTGATACCATCGACGGAAGTCGATACCATCGACCAAGCCACAGGTTGTCAGCCGAGAAGAGCAATACAGAGTCGATACCATCGACACCTAAGTCGATGGCATCGAGATCACTTCAGGTTGCTGGCGAGGATGCAGTCGATGCCATCGACACAAGGAGAGCTACAGCGTCGCTAGAAGACAAAATCGACGCTACAGGAATCGATACCATCGACGCCCAAGTCGATGGTATCGAGATCACCACAGGCGCTCAGAATAAAAGAAAGGAAAGCTGCCGCTAATCCGCTGCGTCGATACCATCGACCCGCGTCGATGGTATCGACTCCGACAGATATGTGTTGGATCTGTTTTGATCTCGATCGGACGGCTGTTGTTATTTGACGACCTAATTAGGGACTTATACCTAATGATGGCCGCCCACACGAGAGGGGGATCTGATTTTTTGGATTGCACGAGTGCCGAGGAGGAGAAAAAGGAGAACGGAGGCCGAGAAGCTCATCCCGGGTGATTCGGACGCTGCCGAAGACGATTTCCACCACCGATAGGCGGGGAAGCTCGTGTTCTACACCAAGGATCCACCGGTTCTTCTCCGTTCAGGGGTTTTCCCATTTATTTCCCATTTTTCTTATGAATTCCCCAATTTCTACCATGTATTCGTGTGAGATGAACATGAGAGGCTAAAACCCTCAATCTTTAGGACTGGGAGTAGCCCGGGAATACATTGTATGACATTTTTATATTGATAATTCATAGTTTCTCTCTCAAATCCGTGGTATAGATTTGTTTTCTCCATTTCTATTGTTATGCTTGATCACCATAATAATAATTTAACACCCTTAATCACTTCGACAGAAGGATTACCGGTTGAAAAGAGACGAATTCTACATTAATCAATAAAACCCTTGACAAAGGAGTTGTAAAATTAATGGTGGGAACTGAGGGACCGTTTATAATGCACTTAGTTTAGGGGAATGATTACTACGACGGTGGAATCAACCTGAACCTAAGTAGTGAATTACACCACGACAGTAGGTAGTTCTGTATTCAGGCCACTACCCGGATAGAGAGAGAAGTGTGAGGAATTATATGAAACCTAATACAATGTTGACCCGCGGTGAAACCGCCATCCTAAAGATATCCTTTTGAATTGATTAAATTAACCTTTAATCGATTGTTTTCTTTGTTTGATTTTTATTTTCTTTTTAATTTGAACAACAAAACCCTACTTTGTTAATCGGTCTAGCTGATTGCGATTATTTCGTAAAAGTCCCCAATAATTCACGTATCCCTGAGTTCGACTCGGGCCTCACAAGGCCTATATTACTCGACGCGTACACTTGCGTTTAAGTGCGTAGTAAAATACACGTCAAGTTTTTGGCGCCGTTGCCGGGGATACGGCGAATTATTGGCACTTTGAGTGCTAAGAGCGGCCACTCTAGGCCACATTTTTTTTATTTTAAAACAATTTCAAAAATTCCTTTATTTCTCTATAATTGTGTTGACTCGTTCAAAGCATTGTACTAAACCCCTATTTCCATATTTCAGGTACTTTGCATGGTGCACACACGTAGTCGAGACTACGTGAATCGCACACCGGAGGTTCCATCTGCGGGACTAGAGGACGAGGACTACTACGAGGAGGAACACCAAAGTGATATAAATTCTGAATCTGAGCAAGAACAAGAAGAAGAAATGGCTGAAGCACAGACAATATGGGAGAAGATCAAGGCGTCTTCTTCCTCAGCATCAAAGGGGCCTATAAAGAAACAGGGGCTCAACATTCCAACCTACAAGATCGACCCGGCACTGATTAACTTGGTCAAATCCAACGCATTTCACGGGCTGAAAAATGAAGATCCAGTGGCACACATTAGTCAGTTTGTTGAAAATTGCGATATGGTGAAGATCGACAGGTTTCCACAAGATGCGTTGTATCTCAAGCTATTCCCAAGTTCGTTGGCAGGAGCAGCGTGAGAGTGGCTACACAACCTCGACGATGAGTTTGTTGAATCATGGGATCACATGGTGGAAGTTTTCTTCGAGAGGTTTTTCCCTCCTGAGAAGACCAATGACATGATCAGGAAGATTCACAATTTCACTCAACAAGCGGGTGAAACATATTCTGAGACTTGGGAGCGATTCCAGGTCATGTTGAGGAGATGTCCACATCATGGATTGGACAAGGAGACACAAGTGAAAATCTTCTATTTTGCTCTCTCCGAGCACGATAGAAGTAATCTTGATTCAGCCGGATCCGGATTTTTTCTGAATAATACGGATACCAGATGTTGGGAGATACTGAAAAACATGGCTAGGAAACAGTCATGGGGTGATAGAGGGGCTGTGGAACATGTCAAGGCTGCTGGTGAATCCAGAATAGTGAGGGAGCTGAATGCCAAGTTAGATCTTCTAGCCAAGAAGGTGCTAACTAAGGAGGATGCATCTGATGATGGGGAGGCCCAAGTGAAATTCATGCAACAACAGGGCTATAGAAACAATGACTATGCATGGAGGAAAGATAAAACGTTTTCATGGAAGGATCCGAACAATTTTCTACAGGATCCAGATGCCAAGCCACAGCAGAAAGCCGAGGACAAGAACACTGAATTACTAACTCAAATGGTCCAGCAAAACCAAGAGATGATGGCCATGTTTGGAAAACAATTGCAATCTCAAGGTGATATTCTAACCAAGTTTGGGCAGACGCTGCAAAGCCATGGAGCACAAATGCGGGCATTAGAGACCCCCGTGGCGCAGATTTCGAGTGAAGTGGCGGCCATTAAGCACGCCAACCAACAGAAACTAGCCGAGAATGCAAATGTGGCTCAAGCACACCATCAGGTCAAGTACATGTCTGTGGTAAGCACTAAGGAGGAATCTCAGGTGCAAGAAGTTGTAGAAGAAAGAAAAATGACTTTCAATGTGAATGCAACACCGGCGATACCATATCCACGCACTTACTATGGACTACCAGGCGGAAGCACTTTTTCTTTTTGGAAAAGACGCCAAGAGCCCTTGGTGGTCACGCCTCCACTTAGGCGAGAAGAGAAAGTCAAGACTGTCTGTCAAGGTGATGATATATCTATTGTTGATATTAATGCTGATGATGTTTCACCAAAGCCCACGCCGGAGGGAGTAATTGAAGCAAGATTAGGGGAGGTACCCCCGAAAAGCTCTTATATGCCACCTCATAGGCGTGTTGAGGCAGCAGATGTTTCAAATGTGGTTAATCCTAAGTCAAAGAAAGAGCATCGTCACTTTAAAAAATTCCTGGAGATATTCCTAAAACTCCATATCAATATTCCATTAGTGGAGAGGATCGAGAAAGTACCCACCTATGGGAGGTTCATCAAGGAAATCATTAATAAGAAGAGGCGGATAAAAGACGATGAAATTTATTGGATGAATGAGATGGTGAGCTCTATGATTCACGGGAATTCACCAAAGAAGAGAAAAGACCCAGGAGGTTTTTACATTCCGTGTTGAATAGGTGGTCAACATTTCCCTAAAGCGCAATGTGATTCCGGCGCTAGTATAAATCTCATGCCTTTGGCTACATTTCAAAAGTTGGGGTTAAAAGAGATAAAGAAGTTGGCTGCAACAATTGAATTGGCAGATGGGTCTACCGTGAGACCCTATGGAGTATGTGAAGATGTTCTCATCAAAGTGGATAGATTCATATTTCCTGTGGACTTTGTCGTCATGGATATGCCACCACTCCAAAGTTGTGAAATTCTCCTAGGAAGACCGTTTCAAGCAACGGCAGACGTTGTGACTTCCTTAGGGAGATGTACTTTGTCTTTGGGCATTGGAGGAGATCGTGTTGAATTCAAATTACCGCATGATCCTCTAAGTGCAGTCCCCAAGGTGAAAAGATGATGACTGTCATACGTCTAGCCTAAGACGTTAAAGAAGGGCGCTTGTTGGGAGGCAACCCAACCATTGGTACATTAGGATAGTTTAGTTGTAGTTATAGATTGCTTTTATTTCGTTTAAATTTTAGTTTAAAGAAGATACCTTGATCCGTTTGTTCAATGTGCAGGCACAGGCAGGGCCGATACCATCGACACACTCGTCGATGGTATCGACATGGGTTCAGGTTGACACCAGCAAAAATCGCACTGCATCGATACTATCGACACCCCCGTCGATGGTATCGACATGGTCACAGACAGGTCGCAATAAAAGTGTCGATGGTATCGACACCCCAGTCGATACCATCGAGCTCTCTGGAGATATTCAGACGAATTTTGCTCAGTCAACTCGATACCATCGACGGCCTCGTCGATGGTATCGACATCATCACAGGTTGAATGCAACACAATGGCGGTGTCGCAATAAAAGCAAGTCGATACCATCGACACCCGTTGATGGTATCGACGGACATGTCACCGATCCGCACACAGACATCGACGACGATCGCAACAGCCACGTCAGCGATCCGGGTGCTGCGTCGATACCATCGACTTCCGTCGATGGTATCGACTCGTCAGCAATCCGGGTTTCTCGATCCAGCAAACGTCAGCCGTCGATACTCGCGAGGGAGGCGGATACCCGCGAGATGTGTCGATACCATCGACCCGCGTCGATGGTATCGACGGGTCAACAGGGGCGTCGATCAAGCCTATTTAAGGGGACTTGCAACGTCATTTGACGTCACACCTTCAGAGCAAGTATCCTCCTTTGCTCCGAGCACTCCCCCGAGCCCTCCAAGACTGAAGAGAAGCATCATCGAGCGGAGATCTTCATCGAGCGGAGAATTTCTTCTCCATCTTCACCGAGCTCTTTTCTTCTAATCCCATCTTCTCGCAACCATGGTGCACGTCGCCGGAGCGTCATCCTCAAGCGCACACCCTATGGAGATCGAGGAGTTCGTTCCTCCTCCAACCGCTTCCATCCCTCGTCCACGCCTAATTCATGCCAACATGGAGGTGAGGAAGGTCCACGAGGAGATAATGAAGCGAAAGTTTGAGCCAACCCGGTATGTGGACTGGGGCATGATCCAGGAGTTGGGATTCGAGGCCAACTTGGCCTATGTGCTTCATGGACAAGCACGCAACACCAGCAGAAGCCTATGCCCTGACGAGCTACAGTACCATGCGGATGGGCAGCCATTTTTCGGCGAATGGCCCACCTACAAGGAACTGGTGGCGGAGTTCATGGCGTCTCTCGACGTCTGCGTCGTACCAAACGACGTGGTAGCATCGGACCGGGAATGGATCAAGGGAAGGGTGTCCTTCCGACTCTTCAACAACAACTACAATCTCACACTGGTCCAGTTCAATCAAATCTTCAACTGGATCCACTCTCCACATGATCACCGAAGGCCGGACTCCCGCACCGACTATGCAAAGATCTTCTCTGAGCTAGTTACAGTGCCGGCGGGGAAGACCGTGAGCTACCACAATGCAGCGGTAGCAGATTTTGAGCACCCGTTCGTCTGGGTCTTGCATAGGATGTTGAGCTTGACATTCTTCACTCGAAGTGATCTTGCTTTGAGCAAGTTTCAGGAGAGTGACTTGTTCTTCCTTTACGCACTCCTGAAGCGTCAACCATGCAACTGGGGGGCGTTCTGGCTACAGCGTGTCCTGGCGGTGAAGAGGAGCACAAGGAAGGCTCCAATCCATTTTGGTGGTCTTGTCACCAAGTTGGCGCTTTACTTGGGGCTGAACTTTCAGTCCATGACTCCGATCTCTACGAGGAGCAAGGTGAACGTGCAACACTTGCACCGTTCAAACCTCATTCTTCTCCGGGACGGGTTGGCGTACGCTCATTGCCACGTCAACCAAGCTTATCAGGAGAGCTCCCTACCGGACGACGTCTTCAACATAGAGGGCAAGCAGCACTTCCGGTGGCCAATCATAGCCATTGAGTCCTCCGAGGAAGAAGGCGGAGGTGATGAGCAAGAAGACAAGGCTGCAGAGGAAGAGGAGGCTTTCACACCTCTTCGAGCACGTGTGGCACCACGGAAGCGTCCTAGGATGCATCCGGGTGCTTCTTCATCATCTCAGCCCCCGCCACCATCACCACAGCAAGAGAAGCCAGCTGCGGATCCCTATTCCATGCAGGGGATGTATACCATGCTGCAGGACATCCAGCAGACTCAGCAGCAGCACATGGTTATGTATACCGGCATTCATGAGACTACGAGTCGGGTACTTGACAACCAACGGGCTATGTTCGAGAACGAGCGGCTCATCCTCGCCAACCAAGAGCAAATGCACACCCAGTTGCAGCGGATAGAGACGCAACAGGAGCCTTTCTTCGACCATTACTGGAGTCAAGACTACTTTGGAGGCTATCCACAGCCTCCGCCGAGGACCCAATATGATCCAAGCTTCCAGGGGGAGTACCCGTCTTGGGATCCTACGGCACCGCAATACCCACCACCGCCTCCGCAGGATTGATCAGGGTATCACTGTTCCACCCTTAAGTTGGTTTTTGACTATGAGGCCATAGTCGAATTCAAGCTTAGGGGGTGGCTGGAACAGCTCTATCTTTTATCTTTTCTTTAGTTGTTTTTAGTTTTTGCTTTGTTATTTGTTCTTGCAATTTTAGTTTTTGTTTAGGATCCACATTTATCTAGTGTAACCGTGGATGTCTTACAAATTGTCATCTCGCTGTTTTCATGGGAAATTTAAGGGAATTTAAAAATTTCTGTGTCTTTTGGATAGCTTAACTTGGTTGTCCTTGGGGAACTTGTCCTATGAAAATGATTGATTATGTCAACTCTAAAGCAATATGTCACACCCACACCCCCATTGACTCATGAAAAGTGGATAGTAACTGTTGTTTGAGCCTAACCTAATCAAATGGTAATGAGACCTTAATTGGATATAAGAGAAAGAACCCTTTTGAACTACTACATATGTCAGTAAGGAGGGACACATGATATTTTTTTAAGGTTCAGTAACTTAATCTTGTGATCATTCCACTTCATATTTTTCCATAATCTACCAAAGAATTGGAAGTAAAGTACAGTTTTAATTCCTTCTTGTGTGCATAGCATGTAGATAGGATTTGCATTGTTATTTTCATACTTTTGCATAAAACGAAAAAAAAATGTATAGTGATTCATGCACATTACCTTTAGGTGCATGTCATGTAGTTGCACTCATAACTTTCATGATTTTCACGCATAAGTACACCATGTACCTCAGGTTGTCTTAAAAAGTGATCTAAATTGTTCCATACCCTCGAAATAGTACAAAGATTTACAATCATGAAGAAAATAGCCTAACACATGTATCTCTAAGCAATTATGGATATGTGGGCTAAAAGAAAAAAAAATTTGAAAATCTGAAAAAATTGAGAAAAGAAAAAAAAAGAGAGAATTTAGAAGGAAATGGAATAAGAGGGAGAAAGGAACATGATATCACTTGCATAATAAGGAAATTGAGTACATGATGTGGCTTAATTAGATTTCTATCTCTTTTTGAGGTGGAAGGTTAGTGCATGCATCATTCCACCCAATTATAGGCATTAGGGCATTTTTAATGTGCATTCACATCATTTAGGGCATTTTGTTTTATGCATTTTGAAACTGTGTAATACTTCCAAATTCTTCCATGAACCACCCATTCCATCCACCTGTTGCTCGGATTGGTAGGCCACCGTGATTTTCTCCTCACTCATGTTTATCAGGAGAACTGCTTCCATGTAGATGGTAGTTAGGGCGAGCAACGTAGTGTAGGCGATCACAAGATGCACCAATGCTAAATCGGCAAATTTTATTATGTTAACTGCCTTATGTGATAGTGTTCATCGGTTTGAAGGATAATTTCTCTTATGGATGATTATTGTCGCCTTTAGGGTAATTACTGTTCTGTGGTTCGAGAAGGCCAGTTTGAGAATGTTCAGTGGGAGTCATGGGATGTGGGGTGATGTGTTGATTTTTAGTTGACATCTGCAATTCTATTCTAAGGATTAGTTGCTCGAGGGCGAGCAATGTTTAAGCTTAGGGGAGTTTGATGCGATGATTTTGAGTCGCATTTATAGACCTATTTCATATGTGTTTTGTGCTCTAATTACTCATTTTCATGGATAATATTGCATAATTCACTTATTTTGGTCTTTGCCATCATATTATATCAAATCCCCTTTGTTTTACTATTGTGAGCATCATTTATCATCTTATTATAGATTATGTGGATTTACTTGGTCTTGTTGTGAAATTTCAGGAAAAACAAGTATCTACTTCCGTCGATACCATCGACGGAAGTCGATACCATCGACCAAGCCACAGGTTGTCAGCCGAGAAGAGCAATACAGAGTCGATACCATCGACACCTAAGTCGATGGCATCGAGATCACTTCAGGTTGCTGGCGAGGATGCAGTCGATACCATCGACTAAAGTCGATGCCATCGACACAAGGAGAGCTACAGCGTCTCTAGAAGACAAAACCGACGCTACAGGAGTCGATACCATCGACGCCCAATTCGATGGTATCGAGATCACCACAGGCGCTTAGAATAAAAGAAAGGAAAGCTGCCGCTAATCCGCTGCGTCGATACCATCGACCCGCGTCGATGGTATCGACGCCGGCAGATATGCGTTGGATCTGTTTTGATCTCGATCGGACGGCTGTTGTTATTTGACGACCTAATTAGGGACTTATACCTAATGACGGCCGCCCACACGAGAGAGGGATCTGATTTTTTGGATTGCACAAGTGCCGAGGAGGAGAAAAAGGAGAACGGAGGCCGAGAAGCTCATCCCGGGTGATTCGGACACTGCCGAAGACAATTTCCACCACCGATAGGCGGGGAAGCTCGTGTTCTACGCCAAGGATCCACCGGTTCTTCTCCGTTCAGGGGTTTTCCCATTTATTTCCCGTTTTTCTTATGAATTCCCCAATTTCTACCATGTATTCGTGTGGGATGAGCATGAGAGGCTAAAACCCTCAATCTTTAGGACCGGGAGTAGCCCGGGAATACATTGTATGACATTTTTATATTGATAATTCATAGTTTCTCTCTCAAATCCGTGGTATAGATTCGTTTTCTCCATTTCTATTGTTATGCTTGATCACCATAATAATAATTTAACACCCTTAATCACTTCGACAGAAGGATTAACGGTTGAAAAGAGATGAATTCTACATTAATCAATAAAACCCTTGACAAAGGAGTTGTAAAATTAATGGTGGGAACTGAGGGACCGTTTATAATGCACTTAGTTTAGGGGAATGATTACTACGACGGTGGAATCAACCTGAACCTAAGTAGTGAATTACACCACGACAGTGGGTAGTTCTGTATTCAGGCCACTACCCGGATAGAGAGAGAAGTGTGAGGAATTATATGAAACCTAATACAATGTTGACCCGCGGTGAAACCGCCATCCTAAAGATATCCTTTTGAATTGATTAATTTAACCTTTAATCGATTATTTTCTTTGTTTGATTTTTATTTTCTTTTTAATTTGAACAACAAAACCCTACTTTGTTAATCGGTCTAGCTGATTGCGATTAGTTCGTAAAAGTCCCCAATAATTCACGTATCCCTGAGTTCGACTCGGGCCTCATAAGGCCTATATTACTCGACGCGTATACTTGCGTTTAAGCGCGTAGTAAAATACACGTCATGATCTTGACCTCAAAGAGTAAGAATCCCCTTCTTTCCTCTGTTTATTTCTTTGTTATCCTTCCTCCTACCTTTCTCCAGGTCGAAACCTTGCTTTTCCATGGTATAAATTGCTCTAAAGTTCCAAAACCCAACCTTTCTTGCTCCTTATGCTTAGGGTTTGCTCATTTGATGAAGAAAGGTGCTAGATGGATGAGTTCATAGCTTATGCTTGGATTTTCTACCCTACATGCTCGAGTTTTCTTCTGTTTGTGGTTTCATCTTCTCATTCGAGGCAAGTTTGATAACTTGATCCACGTTTATTTCTTACCATAAGCTTTCTAGATCATGTTCTTGCTTGAAAATGATGATCCATGGACTGAAAAGCTATGCTTGACTTGGATTTCAATTTTTATAATATCCCCTATTCTGATTTCAGCTCTAGATGAACCTATTATCATGTGTATTTTATTACTAAGGTATAATATGACTTTGATCAGGTTGGTTTGACAACCTATGGTGCTAAGCACCTATCAACCAATGGTCAATTTTAGGGTTTTAAGTTGATTTCTTTTATAAATTCATGACCTGATGATGGTACCATTGCAACAACCCTATGGTGTTGTCTTCATGAAAATTGATGGTCGGGATCAAAGGTGTAAGATGATGGTGGCAACCTATGGTCACCCCCTTAGGTCAGGTTTTGGATCAATTAGAAGTTTAATGATCAACCATTAAGTACCCTAGTAATGTTATCAATCAATGATGACATTAGCTTAATATTTGATGTTGATTAATGAATATAGTGCTGATCTAACAACCTATGGTGACTTAATGGTCACTAATGATAGTGTATCAGGTATCCACAACCTATGGTGAGTTAATCATATAGTTGTAGCATCAATTAAGCCTTAGACCAATGGTTTCTTCGGTCACTTGATGCAATGGTTAGACCTATATTGTAATTGATTATTTTAACATATGAACTTGACCCAATGGTCAAGATCTAATATTTATTCCTCCAATAAAGTTGAATGATGGCTAATTTAATATGTTGGTCCTAATAATATGATTTAGAGGGTTTCCTTTATATGATCAACTTAAGGAGCTTACTTGTTGACAATGGATGGCTTGTTTTAAATAAACACTCAATTGTGGGTTTTACCCTACTCTCAATGGAAATTTTTATATTGTTAATCAAGGGATGTCTACGGTTGTATGGTGAATCTATCTTGAGAACAAATCAAGGACTTCATAGGTGGTTTATCCAGGTATTTACTTATGTAAACAACCAATGGTCTTACCTTTTAAACATCCAATGGTTGTGGGTGACAATGTGGTATGGTGATATTGGTTGAATGATGATGGAACAAACAGAGGGTTACCCTTAATAAGGTAGTCTTACCTATTCACTCATATGAATAGAAGGGATGATAACCATATTGTGTTGATATGTAACCCTAACGAGGTATAGCTTGTTATACCCAACTTTAATATAACCAAATGATGGTAATTGGGTATGAATAGTCCTTGAATGACTAATACAATCATGGAGTACTCTGTTATTGTTGTTGAAACCTTAGTATGCTATAACCCAATGGTTAAACCATGATTTATGTGTGGGTTCATACTTGAAAATAGTATGGAATGTGATGGTGATGCTTCACCTTATGCATCCATGATCCAATGGGGATGCTGTGAGTTATGGTTTGGGTATGAGTGCTGATTAGTAACATTAATATAATTTATCTTGTTGAACCTAACTCTAATGCAAATAGATAAAGATGAGTATTCATGTTTGACATTCTTATATGATGGAATGATGGTATAATAACTCCTTAATATGATCATAACCTTAATATGTTAATTGGGGGTTATCATAGACACATTGTTGATACTTTCTTATGCTAAACATATGCATTATGAATATGATGAGGGTTAATCATATGTAGATTCCTTGCATATTGATGTGATAAAGGAATGTTCTTAATGTTAATATAACCCTGCTATTATTGTTTATGAATATCTCCTAGCTTATTAATGCAATATTATGTTGATATGGTGTATTATATGTAAGTGATGTTGTTGAGCCTTGCTACAAGGCATGCAAAGATAATGATGATCATGTAGGGAATAGTATGATGGTCTTAATTTTGCTTTGGGCATGGTTGAGCCATGAATGAGGTGTAATCATCTTGTGTTGATAAGGGTTGATACCCTGTAACATTGTGAAAAGGATTTATATCTTGTGATAGTATGATGGTCTTAATGACCTTTGGGCATGGTTGAGCCCTGAATGAGGTGTAATCCTCTTGTGTTAATAAGAGTTGATACCCTGTGATATTGTGAAAAGGATTTATATCTTGTGATAGTATGATGACTACTGTAGTCTCATGAATGGTAAGTGAATAGTATCATGTGATAATGATATGAGAAATTATGTTTCATACGTTTTATATCTTTTCAAGTTTTGATATTTATATGCTTATTATAAGTGAATTAGGGTTTGTATGTCCACTTGTTTGATGCAACCTTAATTCACCCAATTGGCATAACTAATCAAGTACAAACTCTAATCATGTAGTGTCATGTGTCGTAGAGCCATCTTCAGTGTCAGAACTTATTAGATGGTGAAATGAGTATTCCTAAGGGAAACTCGGAGCGCATACTATTGAGTATGTGGGGGTGGCAGGTTGGGGATATATCCTTGTCATCCACAATGCAGATTGTGGAGGTTGGCTATGGTCATGCCTCATACATCTGATGTGATTGAGAACGGCTACGGTCGTGTCTCGGTGATTATAATATGATGTGATTAGAGGACAACTGCGGTTGTACCTCAGTGATTGGGTTTGAATACCATGGATGCTAGCGTCGTGATCAGTACCAAGTTGGGCTAGTTATAGGACTATATGTCGATGTGGTGGTAGCTTTGACTGATATGTCACTGCCTTTTACTCGTACTGACTGAGGGGAAGAGATCTTAGGATACCGACACTCCTAGATCTTATACAGAATCAAATAGCCCTTCACAGGGGTTGGTTGGACTTTGAATGGTACGATTCAAATTCCCCAGGGCATAATAAAAGATGTAAGATAGTCGTGTAGCATATCTACTTAGGGTTATACACAACGCTTCATATTGGATGATAACCCTTGTTTACTTTCTTTTCATTGAGATCATGTATACTACAATAAGAGATAATAGATATGCTTATGTTGTAGTTATAATGTTATGCTCATGTTGTAAACATGCTTATGCTATAAAATATACTGACATTGATGGTTAAGATGTTGTTGCTAGCTATGTTTAATATTGCTAGCCATGCCTTTGTAACTAGAGAAGCATATACTGCTAATCATGCTTATCCAGATAATTGTGCTTATGTTGTTAGCTCTTCTTATGATGTTGATATGTTCAATCAATTAGACATGCTCATGTTGTTAGTTATGCTTATGTGCTAGACTTATTCATAATGATAGAGATTCTATGTTACTAGACTTGCTCATGATGTTAGATATGCATATGCTACTGAATTGCTTATATTGTCAACAACATAAAGGATGATAGTCTGGCTAATGGTGATAGTTATTATCTGCTCCTTTATGTATTTTGTTAACCATCAGTATTGTTGAGCTGATTTGTTATATCTGATTAAACTGCTTAGCTATTTAATTACTTAAAAATGTTGTAATCAATAAACGTTTCCGGAGGTTATATCTCTTGCTGGAACATGGGTCTCACCCTTGTGGTTCGTCACATCTTTTTAGGTAATAGGAAGTGACGAAAACAAATATGTGGCAGCAAATAGGAGTTATAGTAATGAATCTTTGAGAAAGTTGATTAGATGGCTAGTGTGTCCTAGAGTCATCCTTGTACTCTCAGGTCCAGGCAGGAAAAGTTTGTATATGGTATTTAAAACGAATCAAAATTTTGTTAGCATGTTAATGTTTGTTGTGTGACATATATAAATTGTCACACCCGCATCCCACGATTACCACTAATCATTAGATTAGGACATAAATTTGAAGAAACATCAGCCATATATTTTTCTCTAAATATTTTATAAGAACACTTACTGAACTATAAGTCTTGATTAAACATAACAACAAGATACAATAGAACTTGTCTCATTACATAAAAGAAAGAGTTTCACACTTAATATACATCATGTACATTACATTTCAAGCTTCTCTCTTTTCTCACTCTTTCTATCCCAGGATCCAGAGGAAGGATAAGAGACCCTCTAACTATTCTAACTACTCTTCTTTCAAGACCTCTGAGCTAATCTTGATTAAAGTTGGCTTCCGACTCCTTAGGAAGAGCTAATCCTTTACCTGAAAAATTGTTCAGTAGGTTGGTGAGCTACTGGCTCAGTGAGTAGAGAATCAACAGGTAACCAAGATATTTATGATGTTTACAAGTAATAGAACTTAAATGCAATCATGTAAGCATGGCAGTTTAAAACGTCAATTCATGTAGCATGGCAGTTTAAAACTATAATTCACTCAGCATGGCAGTAGTACAGATATTGAATGTAATAAAAGGATAACCTAACTAATTACATTATTTCAAATCCAGTTATTATGCCTTCGGACCCACATGAGGTGTACCACAACATGTGGAAGTATCGCAACAAGCTACGATCTCACTGTACAAGACTTAGAAGCATACCCAGGTTCCTAAGTCTTTAATTTCAATATCATGTCTGCAGCTGGTATCGGCATGTCTGCCTCTCGGAGGCTAATGGGAGTGGTCGGATATCTCAGACTCCACCTCTCAACCTGGGTACTCATGCGGTGAGTCAAAGCCCTCAGGCTTAAAGTGCATCAGTGGACCTACCTACCACTGATTACTACAACATGTAGCACAGGTACCACCGGCATCCCCAGTTGGTGTTGGGTACCATACAACTGTAAGGAATTTTCCCTATTGGTCAAACCCCCACACCCTACTGGTACGTTCCGACTTACCTCGATATGGACTACCTCCAGTTGGGAAACTGTTTCCTCCCCACAATGCAGGCCTCATCCTGTGAGGATTCTACAGTCTCCATGGCATCTAATGGCTAGTGATGTTTAGTTAATATAACAGGTATTATCATCGTAGCTAATGATTACCCTATTTATGACAATTAAGTGTCTCACATTTAAATAATAAATCACTAAATAATATTCATATATCTCACAACCATACTCCAACTTCTTAAAACATGAACTAGGGCAACCTGTCTTTCCGGTGCCTCAATTTACACATTCATCACCTGTCAAATTATGACAATTCACAAGACAACTTTAAACATGATACTACATCACTAATAATATGATTAATGAGGCATTTCAACTACTGATATTCACCACATGCGTTTATTTAAAGCATCACAAATAACATAGAGAAAGAATCAAACACTAGAAACTGTTATTTGAATTGGTATGCTTTGAATCCAGGTTAAGAGATGATTATCTACTCACAAAATTCATCCAAGATCACTGATCTTAACCCTTTCACCAACGAATCTCATATCTTAGCTCACACAAGATAGGATCAAGCTTTAAACCTCAAGATCTCGTTCAAAATAACCCCTTTAATGTGTTTTTGGGCCCTAAAGAAGAACTGCTATAGGTAGAAGATAAGATTGGGGGTCAAGCCAAACCTCAAAATCGTTGGATTAGGGATCTCGAGAAAGGGAAAACAAAGAAAAGGAAGAATCAAGGATTAAACCTACTTACCAACTCGAATCAATAATAACCCCTTTGGATTTCTACTATTCTTAACGTTCATCCCCAAAAATCACCCCAGAAATTGCCCTCCAGGTCGCCCTCTCATAGAGCAAGTTGTCTAGGATGATAGATGATCGAATCGTGGTTCCAAAGCACTTCATTTCATTGCA
Source organism: Alisma plantago-aquatica (assembly GCA_963693085.1). Taxonomy (NCBI): domain Eukaryota; kingdom Viridiplantae; phylum Streptophyta; class Magnoliopsida; order Alismatales; family Alismataceae; genus Alisma; species Alisma plantago-aquatica. The sequence goes on from OY856411.1 coordinate 48,958,222, forward strand.
AACAGATAAGTATTGCTCGAGATATTATCGTTTTATGATTGGTTGTTCTTGGTAGTGTCGGTTGCGGTCGTGGTGTCGACACAGCGTCGGTCGCGGTGTCGACCGCGGTCGCGGTGCTCAGTATATGTTTACTAAAAAGGACATAACTCTCTCATTTTAATTCCAATTTAGTTCATTCTTTTTTTTAGATTTGTAATTGAATTCTCTACAATCCTACAATATCATTTTGATAATATTCTCAAATTAAAAATCATTTATTAATTGTTTACTCCAATGTCATTAACTCTTTTCTTACACATCTATATGGGTTAATGCTATATTAACCCCAACTCAAATCTTTATAGTATGCTTAAGTCATGATTATGAGTTGCCCAAACAAGTATTTAGGGTTACCAAAGTTAATATAAAGCACAAGATAAAATATTACTAATAAAAACATGACAAGCATTAAGATTATCTTAAATCGTTAGGATTACCAGCAAAGCTAGTAATGGGTTGTAACATAAATAGTGTTCTCTTGTGTATATATGTTGTAGCTAAGGTGATAGAATAATTTGTATCAAAGTCTTATCATATTATGGGTAAAAGAAAGATGCTGGGCTCTTATGAAAATGTTTCTAAGTATGTGTTGACGTTGAAATCGATTTTAATTTACCTATATTTTTTGGTATGTGGTTAATTATTAATTGATTGCATTTTATATTTTGAGTAATCTCGTTTAGAGTAACAAGTTCTCACAATATCTCATTTATTAAACCATTTTGACGGTACATTATTTTAGTGTTAAGCATATGCCCAAAAGGAAATTAGAAGATTAGATTACACATCAAGTTGTGATTTATTCCTTCTGATGCATCATCATGTTTTAGATACAGTTGATATTTGATACACTATCACAGTCTTTCTGTAAGGTCCTCAAACTATTCTTGTAAAGTATTTCAACTTTGATAAAACCAAAGTATCTTAATACCTTTAAGGGAGTTGTGTACTTCATACGTGTAATATACTTGTACACTTCAAGATATTTGTGTTTTATTGAACATATATCATCATATCATTAGTAAATATAATGAAGTACAAATAATTGTTTGTAGCATTTATTCGGAAGGTCTTTATACTTCATTATGTACACATCCTTATTCTCCCACTACACCTAGTGAGAGGTGGTATTGACATGTTGCTCATATATAAGACTTGCATATCTCTTATTGGTTCAATAACCAAAAGAGTCTAGATAAACATCAATATGAATACTAGAAATGCATTTCTCATATGTGTTCTCTAGATGACTATTCTATAGATATTGATTGTTTGAGTTATGAATTGTAATCCTTTAAGTTTTTACGTTATAAACATTGATCTTTAGATCCTTCATATAAAGATCACAAGACATTTGGGGCATTGCCATACAAGATCACATCTTTGAAACAGAACCATTAACATCTCTTTATTTATAATCATCCTTGTCCATACAAGATGCATAAAGTAAAATGTTTCTATTATTAGAAGAAATAAAATAGAAGTTCATTTAACAGTATTACATGCCCAACAGGCTAAGATAAATTCTAAATGCAAATTGAAGTGAGAGGAACTCTTGCTCCACAGATTCCATCCTTGTCCTTTCATAAAGGTTTACTTCTTATCAGATCATACACATCAATGTGTGTCATATCTACATTCGGTATCACATACCCAAGATGGAAAAGTAATCAAATCTATCTTATTACGTATATACTTGAAGCAGAGATCTTTATCCCCTCCTTCTTTAGTTCTTCCAAGTAGAGAGGATAATTTCTTTTCCAGTATCCAGGCTGGTGATAGTAGTGACAATTATCTCCCTTATTTATCCTCCATTTTTCTTGAGCGTTGAAGACTTGGGCTTCTAGCCAACTTTATAACTCTTTTTAGCTTTGCTTTTACATTAGACTTTCCCTTGGGTTTGTTAATCATCAACATAGACTTGGGCTTGTCTTTCTTCATTTGTGCCTCAACTGTTCTCAACATGCAAAGTAACTTTATCAATGGCTTGTCAAAGTCATTCATGTTGTAGTTCATGACAAATTGGTTGTATGAATTTGGTAGAGACTACAAATCACATCAGTGGTCAAATCTTGAACTAAAGGGAATCCCTGTCTAGAAAGGTTCTCCGCATACCCAGTAACCTTGAGCACATGAGGACATACTTGATCTCCCTCTGCCATGTTACATTTGAACAATGCCTTAGAGACATCAAATGTCTCTTGTCTTGTCTGATCTTGGAACATGTTCTTAAGATGTGTGACCATCTCAATAGCATCTATGTTCTCATGCTGTCTTTACAACTCATAGTTCATGAAGCACAACATTAGGCACTTGACATCAACGACATCCTCAGTATGCTTCTTATAAGCATCCCCATCAGACTTAGGTGCATTGGGCAGAGGTTCTTCTGGACTTGGTGTCTCCAGGACATAGATCTTGCACTCTTATGTGAGAACAATTATCAGCGTCTTGAACCAGTCATGGAAGTTATTCTCATTCAACTTGTCCTTCTCAAGGATTGATCGCAGAGAAATGTTTTGTAGTGTGTTGGTATTTGATTCTACAAGAGAAATTTGCAATTTTGTCAAACCATATTTAATTTTGATTTGATTTGTATAAAATTGGCGATGTTTAATTAGGTCTTTAATTAACTACCGCTCTCATTATTTTGTTCAATTTGATAACTCTCAATTATCAATTCAGAAGATTGCAACACACAAACTTCTAATGAGCCAAGATACAAAATAATTCAATTATTATCCAACCAACACCAGTGTCCATAATCAATCATTAAGGTAGGCAATGTTTTCCAATTACATCATATATAATTCTTAGATAGATGGAATGCACAACTCCTTGCCTTAATCATTTACATGCCTCTAGGTGCTTAATCTCATTAAGGACGCCCAGTTAAACCTGACCTAAAAGCCAACACGATAGAAATACACCCTGCTTTGGCAGAACCTACATATCCACCATCACACTTCCACAAGATAGACGGTGCACCATGCTTTGGCATAACCTACACTTGGTCGATCAAGCTTTTCATGTGTGTTGCTAATAAAAAGCATCTTAGACTTAATATGTTTGGTTGAAGCATTTATATATTTATAAATATATATATATATTATCCAATCACCACATATGTATAGTATGTATCATATATATGTTATATCCCGTAATGAAAATATATAATAAACATAAGTGATGGTTATACTCATTCTACTGTAATTCCTTAGTCATAAGAAATTAGCACCATCTTGGTCTACATCTCATATAGAAACTTGTTGTTGATGAAGATTTGTACTTGTCAATCTGGGTTGATTGGTTCAACCCTTAAATTGATCGGCTTACCTCTGGGCCGGTCAGTTGGTCGTCACATCGATCGTCTGGTCTACAGTCCACCATTTTATGGATCTTCAAGTCAATTGGTTGGGTCCACAAGCTGATCGGTTAGGTTCTCCTCCTTGGTCCTCCAATTGGTCGACTCGCCTTCTGAGACATTTGGTTGGCCTGGTACTAACCGTCTTCATCTTGGTTGTAATAAGAAATTAATTTGTGCTAATGCTATTACATATTAAATACACGATAAATGAGAAACCTCAAGTTACATTCGAGGGGAGCATAAGTAGGAGAGAATAATATGTGTACAATTAGAAGATAAAGTAGAGGCTCGCTATGCAAATCAAGATAAAATCAACCATACAATGATACACAGATATATAGGGTTACTGGCCATAACCATGCTTCATATCCACCATCAAAGTTCACTTTTAGGGTGACACGTGTATATTACACACACACACACACACACATAGATATATATATATATATGTATATATATATAGATAGAGAGAGAGAGAGTCAGGCTAGAATACACTCGAGTGTACAGATCACGCCGTACACCCCAATGGTGTTTGCCTATCTAGACCATGTTTTTCCAAAATCTAATTCATTGATCTTCATGGTTACAATAATAATAGGTCACATACAAAATTTGAACTTATTTGGATGAGTGTAAGTCACTCATCCAAGGAGAACAAAATCGATGCACAAAACTAAATTTGAAATACATGATTTTTTCCTCCTTTGGATGCATGAACTATAAGTGTCCAAATGAGCTAAAATTTAGTATATAGTATGTTCTTAAGATAATAAAGAAGATCAACAGTTTAGATTTTTCAAAACTTTACTGCATCTTCAAAAATGACTGAGGTGTACGGTGCCTCCGGTACACTCGAGTGTACACAAGCCTGACACACTCTCTCTCTCTCTCTCTCTCTCTCTCTCTCTATATATATATATATATATATATATATATATATATATATATATTGGGTCTTATGATCAAAAAAAATATTGGGTCTTATGTGGTGTTTATTTGGATATGCACATTAATCAATTTAAGTATTCACATCGTATGCAATTAATAAAGGATGAAGATAAACAATCCGATCATATCGATTATCCCAAAATATAGTAGATTGATTTGGCTCTTATACCACTGTAGGAAAATATGACATCAAAATAGGCATCGAAAATAAAAATTTAACTATCATATTCTTCTTTAATAGACGATCATGTCAACAACTATGTAATGCGAAGGATGGTTTACGAGGTCATACATGGTCCTATAGCAAGTCAACGACTATTCCTTCATTGCAGTATGTGACTTTCTTCAAGTCACACTCAAACAATGTTTATGTTGGCCTCTTGGTTGATCACCACGGATAGTAGGTTGATGTTGTCCTCCTAGCGGGAAAATCTCCACGCTTCTAGAGTAGTCCACACAAACCACCGGAACTCTTGTTGTTCTAGTGGAATGGACAAGAATGATTTGTCCCATCACGTTGGCTTATTAGTCACCAACTTGCTCTTCCACAATTGTTCTCCCTTGCTATCCCTCCTTTTATTGGATAGGACTTGTTCGGGTTCTCTGGTTATCACAACCAGAGAAGACAAATGATTGTTAGTGATGATTGAGTTGTGTCTGAGAAGCTCTCATTACCCCTCTATTTATAGGAGGGCCAGAGTCATGGTTCTCAGTCTGAGTGGGAGCGGAAGAGATTGGAATTTTATGAATGTTCGCAACCTATGAGCGGAGAAACGTTTGGTTCACAGGTGAATCGATCGGTTGACATGTGAGCCGATCAGTTCAACCCTTGAACTGGTCGTTTCATTATGTTACCCAATCGCAATTGTATTTCCATTAAACATCTGATTTAATGCACAACATGACGTCAGTAAAAAATTTTGAATCAATCGAATTGATCCACCAACCGCTCAATTCACAACTTGAGTTGGTTGGCTCATGGATCTGAACCAATCGGTTCACTTCTTGAACCAGTCAGTTCACTGTCCAGAATTTTCAAAGTTGGTTTAATTGATCTGACACACTAAAATGGTCAATTTAACACTTGAACTAGTTGGTTCAACACTTGAAGAGGTCGGTTCACTTGTCCAGTCAGTCAATATTCAACCAATGTTATTTATATTGAATACCTAACTCTTTAATAATTAAGCTTAAACCATATTCATGAATGAACCTCTATTCCGAGTGTATCCTATGTGTGTGACCCTATATGTTCCAAATTATGTTGGCAGTAAATGTATATAATTCACTTATGACATCACAAAAAAAGAGCAACGCCTAGTAACACATCATTGCTACCCAAATAATTGAATAGTTGGAGTACAACTTCAACCTACAATATGTGATAGGTGTCACAATGATTGTATAATTCTTTTGTCTCTGATATTCGGATTGAACTCGAGGCATGGAATCGTGATCCTTTCAGTGTTCAATCCATGTTCCCAAAACTAGAGCAAAATGTCTAAGATATATATATATATATATATATATATATATATGACCTCAATATCATATATTGATCCACATGTGCATGTGCATGTTTTTCCTTAGTCTCTCTTATCAAGTGGCCAGGATATCAACTCTTGTAGGAGGGACAAATCTCATCTACATGACTCAGTCATCCTCATGTGTCACAGTGCATCTGATCATCACCTTTATGACAACCATTATTCAAGATCACAATGAATGATGTCAAAGCACACCAAATGACATGTGATGAGTGTAGTGATTTAAGATCTAAGAACCACAAACACCACCTATACTATGATAGATGACTATGACCACCAATTACAGTTTCCATGTATCACTCTCAAGTTGAGTTTTGTGTTTGGTTTGATATCACACATCAAGATCAATGAGATTATGTCATCAACCAACCAACACTCTAGTCTTATGTATTATTGTTGTCTATCAGCCTTCCACAATAACATCCGACTAGGGACATAATAAGAATTTACATACTCTTAACATTTGTACGATCTTATTGTTCAAGTCATCAACCCAAAGACATGCGTCATTGAGTAATGTCATTCTTTAGAAAATCATTATGTTTCCTCATTATTTCATAACTGAGTGACACAGAATAAATCACAAGAATTTCTTTTATTATTAATTAAATCATATACATAATATGTCATCACAATCTCACATGATTGACTCTCTGGACATGCATACCAACATTATAATCATATATTATGGTAAATATAATTGAGTATAGTTGGGAATTGATAAACAAGCAATAGTTTGCATCCGTTAGTAAATTCATTTACTATGGAGGGTTTTATGGAGTTTAGATCAAAAGAAGAGAGATTATAAGAAATAGGAATAAGAGTCGGAATTCTTGATAATATTGGCAAACGTGATGGGGGTAATGGGAAAAAACTGTAACAAATGTGTTATCCTTCTCTACAAAAATTGTCATGGCTGGAGAGAGGGAAATTGTGGACAAATTGACCTTTGATATAGAAAACATGATCTTGTTCAGTTTCTCGTTAGATGGCGTCAGGATATCGATAGAAATAAGTACGTCATTTGAAATGGTCCAGTCCAAGGGACGCCTATGAAGTGATCCATTAAAATTCCGAAAATTCTCAACACTATATTGTCTATCCTCACTCACCACGTGAGCGTAGGGACCGTGTGACATTCGTCAACCTAAAGCCGAAGTACACGCTAAGCTTTATCTCCATACAAACAGCACTGAATAATATCTATTCTATATACAAAAGAAGATGGGATAGAGAACTAAGGAGGGGATTGGAAAAAAAACAAAGTGCAAAAAAAAATTAATGAGATAAAAAAGAGAGTAGAAGTAGAAATGAGAGAGGAGGGAAGTAAAAAATATGGGTTAAGTAAAAAAAAATTGGAGGGGAGTACAAAAAGAAAAACATGAGGTAGAAAAAGTAGTAAAACACAAAAAATTTAATATATCACAAATAGATAGAGGAGGGAAGTACAGTTAATAATATTCACACGTATTTGATGCTTATATGAATAATTTTCAGTACTACCTACATAACAATACCACAATATACACAAACAATACTAAAAGATAGGCAAAATAATACCAAAGAAAAAAACTTGGTCAAGGAAATGTGCAAAAAATACCAAAAACGACTCCCCTCCTCTCTTTTTGACATATAAAAAGTAGATATAAAACAGATGGATAGAAAAGAGAGAGGAAAGTAGAAAAAAGAGGACCAAATTAGAACTAAAAAAGAGAGAAGTACAAAACAAATAGAAAATAAAGTTTAAAGAGTTTTCAAAACATGCAAAACTAACAAATAAAATATAGAGAAGAGGAGAATACATTTCACTATCATTGGTATATATTTTGATACTAATTTTAATATTTTTAGTACAATTTGTCTAACATTACCAAAACATAAGCAAACAATACCAAAAAGAGGAGGGGGTATGAATATGAGGTGGATAGAGTACCAAAACATATAGTAATATATAAAATTATTTGTATTTTTTTTAACAAATTGGAGCAATATCATTACTCATAAGCCATACGGCATCTACAACCATGAGAAAGACCTCTAAAAGAGCATACAACAAACCAGTACAGAAACAACACACCCCCCACACTCATATTGGAATGAGAATAAAACACTTCTGCATTGATCCCTAAACTAAGGAGCTGATTCAACCAACTTTTCAAACGGGATTCCTTCAACCTGAGCCTGCAATGAAGGGGTGTAGTCTGCCACCGAGAGAGAATACCACTAGAGGTTTCCACCGCCTGTATATCCATAAGACAAAAGTAATGAAAATTGATCCAATTCAGAAGAAGACCTAGCACAGCTAGGGACTCAAAACTCTCACTGAAGGAGAGGATAACACAACCTGCAAACAACAGGAGATAAACGCCGAAGAAACCGGCGACTGAGTGGCAGAAGAACCTATCCTAACCAAAGACCAAATCAGCGACAAATGAGAAAAAAAGACAAACGGAACGCAACAGGAAACCGGAGAAAAGACCTGAGGTAGTTGGGTCGGGAAAGGAGTCTTCGGAGCCCCTAGGAGGTCAACTTGGCCGCAGGGAGGAGATAAGGCGAAACCACGGCAACCTCGACGAGGCTTGGAGAAGACGCCCCACAGACCACCGCCGGAAGCACCACCGACTGAGGGACCCGTCTTCTGGAGAACGGAGTCGTCGGGGCAGTTACAGAGGAGGAGATGAGCGAAAAACGTCACCTAGCCCACGATCCAACTTCACCGTCGGGTGAGGAAAGCCTGGGGGAGCGGGCTGGTGCTCACTGGCTACCCAAGCCGCCACCGCACAGAGAAATTACGCCCTAAATCGTCAGAGCGAGGGGAGCAGGGAGCGCTAGACGGTCACTCTGTTAATCCTCAAATTATTTGTATTTATTTTGATACTATTATGATATTTTTTGTATGATTTGCGTATATGGTACCAAAACATACACAAATAATTCCAAAAATAGAAGGGGTGCAAAATAATTAAAAAATGAGGTAGAAGGAGGAAAAAAAACTAATCTAATAAAAATGGAGAGAGGAGCAAAGTACTTGTTAGAATTGTTTGTATTTATTTTGATACTAATATGAATGTTTTTAGAAAATACCATTACTTTACCAAAACATACACAAATGATAAAAAAGGAGTGGAGTAGAAAAATAGATTAATTTTTGGCATTATTATGTAACAATACCAAAAAGTACACAAACAGTAACAAAAGACATGCATATAGTATCAAAAAAATCCAAAACAAGACTTAAAATATGCAAATAATATCAAAAATATCCATCTCCTCTATTTTACCATAATATCAATTTATATGCACAACAAACTAAAATTATACAGTACCAAAAAAATATAAGAGAGAAACTTGAAAAGAGGAGGGAAGCTTGTATTATTTGTGTTTATTTGATATCATTATGAAAAAAATTACATGTCATACCAAAAATGAACAAATATATGCAATATATATTGTTAACATAGTGCCAAAAATTGAAAGGTACCATAAGTGTATTACGGTGAAAATAGGAATTAGCATGTTGTCAATAAAATAACACAATTTGTGTATTATTTGCTTTAGATAAGATGTTATTCTCTCTCTTGAATTTATATCATTATAAACAATACATACATACAAAAAAACAATATATATGATATATAAACAAATAAAAATAATAATATATATGCCTCTTTCCTTCCGCACCTCCTCCAACATTTATTTCTCTCTTTCTCAACCTTTCTCATTATTCATCTCCCCTCTTTCTCTACTTCCCTTTCTATTTATCTTCCCTCTTTTTCTACCTGTTTTTTATCTCCACACATTTTCTAATTCTTCCTTATTTGTCTCCTTCGTTTTCAACCTCAATTCTTTTTTACTTCTTTTCATAACTTGCTTCTTTCCCGTTGCAGGCTAAGCGTTCCCTCCACTTTTTCGTAGAACGCAGATGTTTCCACTCCCCGAGAATTGCGTGAGCGAACATAATAGATGAAACTGTGCTTAGCGTTACTGTTATAATCCTTGAGAAATGCAATCCACGGTTTACTCCTCAACGATCATCTCATGGTCTGAGCAGTCTTCGTGCAGCAGGGGGGCACCCACTTCTATTACTCGAAAGAAGATGAAAAAAGGGTCATCAAATACTTGCTAGCAGTTACAATATACATGGGAACTAAGCTCCTTGAGAAATAAAAACAGCTCCCCTGCTCGCGGCGTGACCCTCTCTGGCGAACGCAGCGGCGCTAGGGTACTTACCCCCACCTAGGTGGTTTCACCCCTCTCTAGTGGAGGCCTACCCTGCCTTGATGGCGCAGGAGTTAGCAAGGCATTGCAGGTCGCTCACAATCGAGGAAGAAAATGAGGAAATCGCAGACTTCTCAGATGGACGCGGGAGGGTTAGGAACGACCAGCTCCAACTGACCCTGGCAGCGAAGCTGATGACGGAGAGACATTACAACTTCCAAGCTCTACAAAGGACCATGCTTCAGGCATGGGGGCTGTCGAGAAAGGCCGGATTCAAACAAATGGAGCACAACATCCTGATGATTCAATTCGAAAATAAGAAGGACAAAGAGCGGATACTAAAAGAAGCCCCATGGAACTTTGACGGATGCCTCCTCCTGGTCCTAAAGGAGATAAAGGATACCGATATACTGTCAACGATGGACTTCACTGAATGTCCCTTCTGGATCCGTTTCTATGACATGCCGATGGGTTACAAACCGGATGAAGCATTGAGTAGAATAGCCAATAAAGTCGGTAAGGTGGTGGAGATCGAAAGGGAGGAGTCACTTTGGTCGAAGGCCAGAAGAGTGTGTGTGTGCTGTTACAGCTGGATAAACCGTTGAAGGTAATACAGAAAATGCGCACAACTGAAGGAGACATCTGCAACATTGAACTAAGATACGAGAGGCTACCCAACATATGCTTTCTGTGTGGGAAGATTGGTCACCATGCGAGGGTTTGTCCAACAGAAGAAGAAGGTGAAGAAAAGTGGGGAAGCTGGATCAGAGCATCGCCTAGAAGGCAGGTACAGAAAGAGCCAGCGGAGCTGTCCTACGAGAGCACCAGACGAAAGTTATTCCAAAAGAAAACGAACGAAAAGAAGCCTGCAGAACCTGTCACAGAGACGGAAGCGAGAACCGTGAACGCTGAAATAAACGAGAATACTATGCTAAAGGTGAATGACAAAATGCCACAGTCGGCAGTGGAAACCAACATAACAACAGACAATGGCAAAGAGAAGATTACACAGACAGAGCAAGAAACCTGTGAGGTAGGGCCGGAGGAAAGAAGCACTGACAGCATCAACCCCACACAGGAAGAAGGTAGGAGTAATAGCAGCCATGTAAACCCAACAGGGAGTTTTAAAGTGCTACATGGCAAGGGGAGTGAATTCGGAGCACCCACACCAGAGCTGGATAATAATAAAAGCAAAAGGGAGGGAGGGCACACTGAACCCAAAAAGTTGCACATGATACACACAGACAGGGGCAATACTGAACTCACTCCACGCAGAAGGAAGAATATAAACAAATCCACTGGAGAGAAGAGAAATTTCCAAGGCACGAATGAGCAAATAAGAAGAAGCAAGAGGAGAGATATGAAAGATGACAGTGAACCCAGACAAGATGTCAGTAGAGAAGCGAAGATGGGGAGAGGTGAAGGAACATCTATGATATGGGAGGTTTATCCCAAAGTAGCGGTGACTGGCCTTGACTAGCACCGTGAACAACAATGAAGCTTTTAAGTTGGAACTGCCGTGGCATGGGCGGCCATGGCAAGGTTCAGAACCTCCGCATTCTTTGTTGGAAGGAACGCCCAGACATGGTCTTCTTAATGGAGACGATGGTTCAGAAGGAGGAGCTCGGAAGAACGATGTACAAGTGCGGCTTTAATAATGGAGTTTGCACGAGCAGCGATGGCAGATCTGGTGGTATGGGCTTTTGGTGGAAAGAAGCCAAGGTGACAACTATATCATATTCTAAGCACCACTTCCTTGTGGAGGTGGATGAGGGTATCGAGAAAGGTAGGTGGAGATGTGCGGGGATTTATGGGTGGCCTGTGAACCACCATAAATATAAGACTTGGGAGCTGATGCATAAGCTTTTTGCTGATTCTGACCTTCCTATGATGTTCATAGGGGACTTCAATGAGATCCTCGACATGTCTGAAAAGGTAGGGGTGCTCCCAATGGTGTTCGACACATAGAAGAGTTTAGAGAACTTATTGACAGCTGTGGTCTTATGGATCTGGGGTATCATGGTGACCATTTTACGTGGAAAAAAGGCCGTAGTTCTGAAACTATAATCAAGGAGCGCCTGGATAAGGCATTGACAACTGTGGCGTGGAGCACCATCTTTTTGAATGCATGGGTGAAACACCTCCCGAGAATATGGTCAGACCACTCCCCGTTGATACTTAATACCTACAAAGAAATGAAGAGAGAGCACAAGAACAATAAATTCAAATTTGAAGGTTACTGGCTGAAAGAAGAAGGTTGTCGGAATATCGTTAAAGAGTGCTGGGAAAATGAACATAATGATCTCCAAAGAAAATTAGAAAGTTGTGCGAATAAACTCAGTGATTGGGCCAAGGATAAGTTCCACCACACAGCTAGAAATCTGAAGGAAAAAGAGAAGGAACTTGAGTATGAGCAGAAGAAAAATATCAGCAATGAGGTGATCTTGAAATGCAAGCAGTTGACTGAGGAGATAGTCAAACTCCAACAAATAAACGAGACCCACTGGTATACCAGGGCAAAAACTAATGAGATGCGTGATGGGGATCGCAATACGGCCTATTTCCATAAGAAAGCCACCCAAAGGAAACAAAGAAATAACATTAGCAAGTTGAAGGATGAGGATGACAGTTGGCAGGAAGGGGATGAGGGCATTAAAAAAGTGATTATCGATTATTATGATAAGCTCTTCACTAGCAATCCTAACTGCAGCTACCATGAGGTTCTCGAAAGTGTTCCCCAGGTTATCGATGAGGAGATGAACAGCCTGCTTCAGAGCGAACCAAAGAGAGAGGAAATCTGGCAAGCACTAAAGCATATGCATCCCACGAAAGCACCGGGACCGGACGGGTTCCATGCTGGATTCTATCAAACCTTCTGGAGGGTGATTGGGGAGGATGTGTTTCAGTACATCCAGAGGTGGTGGAGAATGAAGAGAACCTCAAACACATCAATACTATGAATGTGGTGCTCATCCCTAAAAGTCAGGAACCCACTACCATGGGGGAGTTCCGCCCCATAAGCCTCTGTAACACTGTGTATAAAATCATTTCCAAGATGTTAGCGAATAGATTGAAGGGCTATCTTGACAAGATTATCACCATCAACCAGAGTGCGTTCATCAGTGGAAGGCTAATTACTGATAATGCTACAGTTGCTTATGAGATCTTCCATGCCATGAAGAGGAGGAAAGGCAAGAAGGGTACTATGGCCTTAAAGCTCGATATGAGCAAGGCCTATGATAGGCTCGAATGGAACTTCATTGATGCAGTCATGGAGAAGATGGGCTTCGGCCATCTTTGGAGAACTAAAGTCGGGGAGTGCTTTCGCACCGTCTCCTTCTCCTTTATTATCAACGGACATAGAAGAGGTGCTCTCCAACCTCAAAGGGGCCTTCGGCAAGGAGACCCTATTTCACCTTACATTTTTCTTCTATGTGCAGATGTGTTCTCCAACCTTATTGCCAAAGCTGCTAGAGAGAGCAAAATACATGGGGCAAAAGCTAGTAAAGAAGGTCCCTGCATAACACACCTCCTCTTTGCGAACGACAGTATCCTCTTTGCTAGGGCGAATTCGGAAGAAGCGGCCATGATAGCTAGGCTTACCAGCTGCTACGAGAGCGCTTCAGGGAAGAAGATCAATTACATAAAATCCGAAGTTTCCTTCAGCAAGAACATTGTCGTGAATACGAGAACAGCCATTACAAGCACTTTGGGTGTCAAACAGGTGGAAAAGCATGATAAGTATTTAGGCCTACCGACATGTGTGGGGAGATCAAAGAAGGAAATCTTCAACTATATTAAAGAGAGAATGTGGAAGAAAATGATGGGATGGAGGGAACAGTTCCTTAGTAAGGCGGGCAAGGAGGTTCTTATCAAGGCCACGATACAAGCCATTCCTACTTATCTGATGAGTTTCTTCCAATTCCCTGCTAGTGTAATCAATGATATGAATCAGATGGTGGCCAAATTCTGGTGGGGTTCAAGCCAAGGGAAGAGGAAAATACACTGGTCCACGTGGGAAAAACTCTGCAAATCCAAGAAGGATGGGGGTCTGAAATTCAGGGATTTCAAGTCCTTTAACATGGCGCTTTTAGCCAAACAAGGCTGGAGACACCTATTAAATCCTAACTCCCTAGTTCAAAATGTTCTTAAGGGACGTTACTACAGGAATGGTTGCTTTTTGACAGCTCTTAGAGGGTACGACCCTAGCTACACATGGCGGAGCCTTTGGGGGGGCCGAGCGCTACTAACGGAGGGTCTGCGTGACTATGTCTGTGTCAACTCGGATGTCAAAACCTAGGAGGCGGCCTGGCTTCCTAATGCTAAAGGCTACTGCAACCGTAGAGAGGACACCACTGCGGACAACTACAACAGAGTGGGTGATCTGATCGACAACTTTTCTGGGAGATGGAGGGAAGATCTGATAGCCTCCTTATTTTCTGTGGAGGATGCAGAGTGTATTCTACAAATTCCTTTAAGCGGTCGACTAACTGAGAACAAATATTGGTATCCATGCTCAAATGGCATCTTTTCTGTGAGGACCGCCTATTGGCTTGGGGTAAGGGAGTCAAGGCTCGGGTCGGAGCTGAACTCAAATGGTATGTGGCACAGGTTATGGCTGCTTAATATACCAGCTAAGTTTCGTCACTTCGGTTGGCGGGCGTGTGTAAACCAAATGCCAACCAGTTCCCAATTGTTCAACAGACATGTGCTTACATCCAAAACTTGTCTTCGCTGTGGCCTATCCGATGAAGATACATTCCACGCTCTGTTTAACTGCAACCCAGCTTTGGAGGTGTGGCAGAACTGTCTTATAACTCCAAAACTCCTCTTGATGCCAAGGGCGACCATGTTCGAAGCCTGGACGTGGGCTTTGAACAATCTTAATAACACCGAAATGATTGAGTTCATAGCGACCTGTGTGGCGGTTTGGCATAGCAGAAATAGATTCATTTACAACAAAGTTACTGAAAATGCAGCCATTTATAAAAGAAATCTGGTGCAATGGGTCAAAGAGTATCAAGAGGTGAACAGCCAATATAGAACCATAAGTCGGGCACCTGCTAATGGGAGACGATGCAACAACTGGAGACCTCCTGAGGCAGGCACCATTAAAATCAATACAGATTGTGCGTGCAAGCATGAGAACAGAACGAGTTTTGCAGCGATCTTCAGAGACCATGAAGGTATCACAAAAGCTGTTATAACCAAGACGCTTGCTGGCGATTGGTCCCCCACCACGGCTGAAGGCTTTGCGGTTCTTATGGCCTGTAGAGCAGCTTTAGAGATGAATTTGTCACATGTTAGTTTTGAAACTGATGCAGCAAATGTGGTGAAGCTGCTAAAAGATAAGGTCGAAGGTCATAGCCCTGAGATGATGATCTATAAAGAAATCCAGGATCTGTGTTTGCACTTTATGTCTTGGGACATTATGTATATCTGCAGGGAGAGTAATATTGCTGCTCATAATATCGCAGTTTTGGGTTGGGGGAGGGTATGCGATGTAGTTCTGTTTGAAAACTTCCCTAGGGTAATCTTTCCACCCCTTTGTATGGATTTGGCTTAAGTAATACAATGACCCTTTCTATCAAAAAAAAAAAAAAAGCTCCTTGAGAAATGCAATCCACGATTTACTCCTTCTCAACGATCATCTCATGGTCTGAGCAGTCTTCGTGCAGCAGGTGGTCACCCACTTCTATTACTCGAAAGAAGATGAAAAAAGGGTCATCAAATACTTGCTAGCAGCTACAATATACATGGGAACTAACTTCCTTAAACTTTGATTTACCATTCAAATATGTAAGTTATGTACAATTGATCTTCTATTCAGTTCTCTCCAGAAATGACAACTGATACTTATGACATAACTAATACTTCCTCTTGAAGTCAACAACATTATGTTACAATACTGGTAAAATGCACAATCTGGAATTCTTTTAGGATTTTCTGACCTGTGAATAAAATAGATTTTGTATGAGCAAGAATAAACAAAAGAAAATACCGATAGTCGTCCTTTGTTTCCCTGAATTCCAACTCTTTATCTAGTCTTGTCATAGCAAAAAGGTAGCCTGGAGGCCAACTAAAAAAAGCGGCTGTACCGAATTAGTAATCAGCGCTTAATAGCCCCCTTTGGGTTCCAAAAGCACATCCGGATCCACCAGTGTTCCACCCCTTTTAAGCTGCCGATCCTCCTCTTAAAATTGAGTCTCTTCTTCAACTTTTCTTTCAAGTCGCCCGTCTCTTTTCCTCCCAAGCCACTCCTTTTCTTCTGGAGCTTCTCCCCATTTCTTAAGGTTTCCTCCTTAACTGTGTTGTGACTTATCAATGGCTGCTCCAGGCTGCCCATGTCCGTGTGCTCAACAACCTTGTTGACCATCTCCAGAATCTCACTCATCTTGGGTCGGTTCTTGGGGTGACCCCGGAGGCAGTTGTTTGCTACCTTGGAAAGGTTGTGTACAGATTTCAAGTCGTACTTACCACTGAGGCGTGGGTCAATGATCATGTGCAACCTTTTTTGGTCAAATACATAGGGTTTGACCCACTCCAACAGCTTTTGTTCTCCCTTTGGACGGTCTCTGTCAATTGGGTGGCGTCCTGTTATCAACTCGTAAAGGACAACCCCGTAGCTCCAGATGTCGCTTTTCACAGTCAGACGACCTGTTTGCAAATACTCTGGAGCAGCATACCCCAGGGTTCCTACCACCTACATCAATCGTCAATTTCTTTGGTTAATGAGGATGCACACTCAGAAAATGTAGACAATATTGACAAAATGTGAACTGGTTCAACTGTGATGAAGATATCACTAGAGTTCTTAGAACCCAAAATAAAGTCAAAACCTCATATATCACAAATACTAACGTTCATACAAAATAATACTTTTGAGTATCAAAGTTCATTAACATAATACAACTCTAAACATAATTAGACCCCCTTACATCAGGTGGACTAGAATCGGCACCCCTACCGGTACGAATGTTGTACAAACCCGGTAATACCGGTCCAACCAAACTCAAGGAAACTCTCTTACTGTCTGTGCTCAATACTTGCTCGCATTTGATATCTTATACAGTCATTTTTGGTGTGATCTTTTCTCATCTCCCTGCACATTTGTCTTAGTGTTTAAGTAGCATTTTCATTTTTGTTACATTCATCTTGTGAACGCCTTTTTCTGCACATCCCAACATTCACTCTTTGCTAAAAATAACATGCAATGTTAACTAGACGTCTGACAAGGTGATAATTCAAAACGTTATTGCAAAAACAGACTAATAAAACATTTAGAAATAAGGTGATGACACTATCATTGGCAACCTATATCCTTGTATCTATGTTCGAGTTGAAGAATACACGAGCTGTACCAAATATAAAAACAGACTAATTACATTAGTTGTGCGATTTTCCTATTCATAGACAGAAATCACGGATTTCCATCTACCACGAGAAAAATTACCAAAATGAAAACAGCCTAGACGAGCACCTAGGCGCCAACAAAGCTAAGTTGTCTAAATTGGGGTTTGACATCTTAGTTGAATATTCAAGACATACTTCTCCTGTCTAGGCCACTTTATTGGACGTTATTAGGCCTAAAAAAAGTGTCCACCTTGACTGCTTTTGGTATGTGTTTGAGAGGATTCACAACTCAAAAACCAGTTAGGAATGGCTAATATTGATATAGTTGTTGCTCATACTCCCATAGCTGCTAATCATTTTAAAGTTTAATGAAAATATAACTCAACGAAATGAGTAAAATATTCGATTTGATAGTTCTTTTATCCAAAAGTCTACTTGAACGAGTATTAAGTAAATTTGTAACCAAAGGTGTCAGAACAGCACCGATGAGCACATCAGTGAGGCTTCTGGTTCTCGGTTCACTGATTCATCAGTGGTTGGACTGGTTCAACCGGTGACATCAAAATGGCGTCATAAATTATTTTTAAAAACCAAATTGTATATGAAAAAAAAAAGGAAATGTAAAATATCAATAAGAATATCAGAATATAGCATAGAAACGAAAATCATTCAATACAATACTACATTTCCTATGAGAAATTATAGGGGAAGAGCAAAAGGGGGTGAGAACATAGAAGGAGCCAGTAAAATTAAACATAAAATTGGGTCCGGGGGTCAAGATATACACATGGCCAACAACATAGGGATTGGAGAAAATCGAGACCTGTTCACCAGTTCATCTGGTCAATTGACCGATTTTGTCTGGTTTGAAGTCATTTCCAGGTTTGTAAGAGAACCGAACCGCCCTGCCACCAATTCCTGGTTTATTCGGTCGGTTCAGTTCGGTTTTTACAACCCTGTTCTGTAATACATCAAGCGCTGATTTCAAACACAAAAGAGGTAAAATTGTAAAGTTCTAAACTAGAAGCTTTTTTTTCTTCTAAACTATGAAGTTCACGACATCCACACATACAATCTAAAATAGAAAATTGAAAAATTATTTTGATTCAAATTTATCCAATCTCTTATACAATTGTTTACATTACTTTTCTATTCGGAGGTCATTTAGCAGTCAGCAACCCCCCTCCCAAAAAAAAAAAAACCGTGAGTGACTACAGTATCTAACAGCTAACTATATTCTTAAAACTTGTTAAGATTTTCATTATAGATTCTTACTATCCCTGATGTTAACATATGCATTAGTATATATACATGCCTCTTATTGCATATCATAGAGCCATCTCATTTATCAAGAACCTTGAAATTCATATTGGTTACGAACCATAAGAAGATCAGGTAAAGACTTTACCGTAAAATCAAATGTATAGCAATTTAGATTGATTGATAAATAGGCCAAATCAATACAGGTGCAGGCTGATTTTGAAATTTGAAGATTGTGATTGTGGGTTAGACATCCAGCTTTAGCCCCAGAGTTCATATGGAAAAAAACAACTTACTTTCAGGATCATGGCAGTGCCTGGGAACTGGACTAACCCCACAACAAAAGCCATGTTCAGTCCTGATTCTATCTAGTGTCTTTCTCAAAACAAGGTTAAGCTTGTTTTCCAGTCTTGAATTCAACACTTGGGAGTCCAGAATCCAAGGACTGGGTTTTTGAGTTTAAGCGGCATCATTTTTTGCTAGAGGCCATAGCGACATGTGAGTCCAGAATCTAATATCAATTAAACAGGTATGCACTGGGAACATCAGAATGCAGGTTAGAAGCTCGTTGAACATCCCAAATCCGAACTCCATGCCATTAGAAGACCTGCAGTTTTGTGTCGTAGATCCATAGACCGATGCATGAATGCCAGTGAGGCAGTGATAATAGGAAAAAGAAAATCCAAACTTATTAGTGTTGTATATCGTAGACAACTAGGGAACCATATAATAGATTGTAGTATGATAGAGTGCACGTAATAGATTATGAAGACATTGAAATGAAACTAGGACATAATTTAGTAAATATGTAAAATTGATTGTACATACTGCTGTTGAAACATGGCTCAATCCATCCATAGGGCCTTGCCTAGCCAATCCAAAGTCCGACAACTTTGCATTCCATTTTTCGTCCAATAGAATATTAGATGTTTTGAAGTCCCGAAATATGATCTGTTCAGAAGCATTTTGAGCATGTAATTAATGCCTGCTGGCGTCTAAGGAAAATGCAGAATCATGTCTAACTTAAAATGCAGATAAAGATAAACTCAAAGAAAAAAAAGTAGCGCTGCTAAAAAATAAGATCATTACCATGTCCTTGAACGGTGAAACTCATACTATAAGAGACCTCGTCCAAGTTAATGCTAACATAATTTTGTGAACAATAAAATAGTAAAAACATCTTCCGATAATTAATTTTGTAACATCTTTTATCATGAATATATGGAATTCAGTATGTTCCTTCAGAAAAGAAAAGAACAACATGCTTCTCGAGAATATACACGTGGGAAGCTAAGCGGAAACTGAATCCTATACAGGCTGCAGTCCAATGAAGATATCAGAACACTATTTCCAAAAAAAAATACTATTTCCAAAAAAAAAAAAGATATCAGAACTATAAAATAACCAAACAGCACAGTTCCTATAGTTTTACCACATTACATCCAGTTTCAGAGTATACTTGGCTATATGAAATTTAAAATTTATTTTATAATCCGAACTAGATTTAAAATTTATATGAAATCCTCGATATATTCCAAGAAACTTTCCATTTTGATTTGGGGTGGGGGACAGGCAGTGACCTCGATGGAAATTTCAGTCCATTGATCGACAAACTGACCTCGATGGAAATTTCAGTCCATTGATGGACGAATTGACCAGATAGAACTTTCATCAAGGTTGGTGAAGCTTCACATGCCTAACCATAATCACTGTAAGGTCATTTTTTTTCTTGATGTGATATTTTGTCTGTATTACTATATTTAGTATTAAACAGAAGAGTTTATACGTACAACCTACAGGATGTTTCACCCTCGAAGTGGAAGGATAAACTGCTGCTAATTCTATTTTATGTGATTATTCTTAGTATGTTATGTGAAAATTTGTATCCCAAAATCTCATGCCGAGTTACCATAGTTCGGATTGTGTTTTCATAATTCATGTGGTTAAAATTTCCATTGATGGAACGAGATATCTCATCAATGGGTGGTGAAAAAGGAATGTCAGATTCCTCTGTTTGAGATATTTCATGGTGTAACATGAAAGATGATTTTTTCTATATTTCACACCAGGACACACACACACACACACATCTTTGTTAAAGTAGAAAAGCTCCAAAACCACATAGGTGCCTTAACGCAATATTATATGCCGCTTTTCAAGAAATTGGCCAGTACAGTTGCAAACTACCCCCCTAGACCTGCCCCTTCACTTGGTCTTGGGACAGGAGGCACTAGTGAAATGTGGCACTAGCTAGCTCCTTAACACAGCCATACAGCCTCAATGGGACCAACCGAGCAGGAATGAGCAGATGGAGAGAGATGAGGAGTGAAGCGTAATAATCAAATGGATTTAGAGATAATAGCTTGCATTTCAAAGATAAGTATCAGCAAGGAGTTATGGTTGCCTAGTTCATCTACTTTGATACCAAGCAGAGGAAAAAATAATAATACAGTTCACACTAAGAAAAGTGCATGGCACACTTTACACAAGTAGGGTAGATGGTACATGCATGGCCCTAAAAGATGAGCATTGGGGCAAACAAAGAAACATAACTACTCAGTAGTCTCTAGCACATGTCGACCAGTAAAAGTAACTTCTTTTAGTTTATAACAAAATTGCTGTCTTTCATGTTGAAAGGAGTGTCAAGCTATTAAGTAGATAACAAAATTGTTGTCTTTCATGCTGACCAGCATCTGCAATCGAACTAATGCAACAATTTGTTTGGAAGAAATGCACTAGGTCACAGTTGATGAAAGTAAAATGATCTTGTTATGCTCCATCAGCATCCACGATTTCTAATCTTTCAGTGGACAGTTAACGTTAGGATTTGGAAGCCAAAATCTTTTTTGGCTTTATTTCATAGGTTTAATAACGAAAGTTTTTCTCTCTTTAAATGACTTAACCTCTAAATAGATTGATCGAATACCAAGTAAGCCTCCTGGCTCCTGCATATTATATTTGGGAAACTCTACATTTCTATCAAATATTAATTTAATATTTCAAACTGCTTTTAATATTACGTAGCCAACCAAGATGCTAGTGGTGGAGGAATCTGATCCTATACCAGAACCATAATTGCGAAAGAACCAGGAATTAACCGATGGTTGTTTATTTAAAATGGCCTGGTGCAGCTCTATCAAAATAAGTCATCCAGTGCACAAATCTGATGCTAGGCATGGTATTGACGGATCATGAAAAGACAGATCAAAAGGCTAGTTCAGACCATATAATCAATTCAAAAAGGTAAAGAAAACAAAAGTACTTGAACCGCGTTGCTGAAAGCATTGAAACAGGAATCTAACTCAACAATAAGGAATATAGATAATAAAGATACCACAAGGGCTAAATTGACAAAAACTAACCGCATGCTCCATCTCTTCATGCAGATAAGCCAAACCTCGAGCAGCATCCTGAGCTACTTTCAACCTCATTGCCCATGAAAGAGTTGCAGCTGAGCGGGTTGAAAGATGATCATCAACACTTCTGTTGGGCATGAACTCATAAACGAGAAGTCTTTGAATTCCTCTTTCATCATCTTCAGCACAGTATCCAATTAACTTAACCAAATTTGGATGATCAGCTATTCCTAAAACATTGAGTTCCATCAACCATTCCTTATGTCCCTGTAACGTGAAAATGGGATATTTAAGAATCATTACAATTGGCAACATGTTTCGGAATGAACAAATGAAACAACTGTCCAATTTCTTCAACCTCAAATAGAATCATAAAGAAAACTTCAAAATGCTAGTTAAGAACTATCATATTGGAGAATCTCAGGATACTTCAGCTAAAAAACCTCCAGTGTATACTCTGTATGCTATCTTGTAAAGAACTATTTGATACACAAGTCATCATCAAATTCACAGTTCAGAGAAAGCCCTCATGGGTACGAGAGTAAAATTTTAGGAACTGACACCACTTTGGCACTCCCATGTCCGAAAGATACAGCTCTACACTAACCTAGATACACGTAACATCATGATCGTTGACATTGGGATGATAAAGCGGGTTCACAATCTGAGCCTTGTTACAAACCGAGTATAATACTTGTGAAGTTAGATTATAGACATATCTTTTTCAATATACAGCTATTAGTATACAACTGCCATAATACATCATAGATTCATATTTTGAGAGGACAATAATAGGTTTCAGTTTTTTCGGGGAAACGATATAAGTTCTGTTTTTTAGGAGAACATTAGAAATTCAGTTAATTTATATACATAATGTATACATTGCTCCTATAGAAGGTCAAATAGAATGAAGAAGTGAAGGAGGGTGTATCACATAAACATGGATCCATTTACATACCAGGGGAATACAGCAAGACAGTGAGCACATGAGTAACATCATGCTTCTCTAAAGTAGGTGAAGGTGATATCCGAGCAGTGTTTCAAAAAGCGTTTTTATGCAGGCATATGCGGTGCAGCAGACTTGCCAGACCGCATATGCATAAACGGCCCAGTATGCGGTCCTGTGCAGGGATATACAGCCCTTTTTTATTAGAGTTCTGCAAACTTTTTCTTCACTTTAATTTGTTTCAATTTAATTTGAACTACTTATTTACCCTACACACCCACATGCTATGTGTGTGTGTGTGTGTGTGTGTGTGTGTGTATTAATACCTCTCAATATCTATCTGTATCTATATATATTGTAGTGATACATCAATGGTATACTTACGTATAATTCACTACATCTTCATATGTGTAATATTCTATTTTATGTGTATGCATTTTGATATATATGGACATGCATATATGATATATATTGACATCTACATATACACATTTCCACATATATCCATATGCTGCATATACATGTACATGTCAATATGTATATATTTACATATAATACACAGATATTTCACATATGCTATTTATGTAGAGACATATATGAATATTTAAATTTATTATACATCTATATTTGTATGGACACTTATAAATATACATAATCTTCTGTTCTACAAATGAAATATATAATTTCCATGCTTAATATATTTATTCTATATATAATTAACTTATCAAAAAAAATCCAAAAACACATACTCCCGCATACCGCATATACTCTATAAGATGACCTCTCTGCACGCATCACACATACCGCTTATAAAACTATTTCCTTGGTTAATATTGTGTAGTTTGATATCTTGAGTTGCATAGGCAACAAAATTGACAAGACTCTTACTTCGACCTAACAAAATGAGTCAAAATCTGTGCGCGCCCACATGTCAACCCGTTTAAGTTGGGTTTGGTTGGTGAAAGTTGTGACCCATTTAAAATCACCCAAACTCATACCCACCCGTATAATTAATAGGTGTTGTGGGAGACCCAATTAACTGAAGCTAATAGGTTAATATACATATAATAGATGTATGACTATTTAGAAATATTGCACATATAACAAAGTTTTACTAGATCCACAACCTTAGCAGCTCAAAAATGAGATGACAAGTTGAATGGGGTGACAAATCTAAATGTTTTGTGGATACTTCATCTGCCAAAACATGTTATTCGTCTTTTGAGGTACATAAAAGGGCAGCTTATCCTATATTGAACTCTATAATGTATTGAAAGTAGGGCTGTGAATACATGTCTGGCCCCATTAATCAGACCAGGTGCGACCCAAGAAAGACTGGGTTTGGGTAAGCAACTCTGCAATGTGGGCTAGGTCTGGCTTGCTCATTAGTTGTCAAGATAACATTTGGGTCAGGTCCAGATACAGCCTGTGATACTCATTTTGTACAAAATACAAAAACTAATTTGATCACTGGGTCTGGGAAGTTTCAGACTCTGATATAATAAGAGTCGGAAATCCATAACTGGTGAGCAGAGTATGTGTTGATCTGAAGCTCTTTGCAACCCGAAATAGGGCAGAACCCTTTTTTTGGCACCTGTGAGTGTGAACACTGAAAAATAGGACATAGTTATAGGATTGTAACCATGCTGGAAAAAATAATAACTATAGAGATATGTTGTGTTTTGTTGAGTGTCATGTGCATAGCATGTGCCTCATGTTTTTACTTCAATAGTTTAGTCTCATATTGTTCATCTCTGCTTTAGTCTCTAATCTCTTCTGTTATATAAGAGACTGTATTGTACACTGGTTAATTCATTCAATAAGCAATTCCCAGTTTCTCCATGCCATTCCACTTTTCGTTCTCAGCATTCATATATCTGCTAAGCTTGACTGGGTTAATAGTGACAAGATAGCTTCTAGAAAATATATATCTAGACTCTAGAATATGTTGATTGTTGAAAATCATACAGAATGCAGCACAAAAGGGTGTGACGCAGTGGAATCCGATCAGCCCACAAAAAGGAGGTCCCAGGATCAATTACTCTATGCAATTGTTTTTGCATGTATAGCAACATGCAGTCAGAACTGAAGGTGGAGCCACTGGACTTTGTGGAACTGGTTCACTTGCTGTGAGAGACTACACTCGCCAGTAAATTGAACTCATTATTGAGGGTGTGCTTGGTTGCTGTGAGACTGCAGCAGCTTGTGGGTAGTGGTAGCTTCTGGCAGCAGCCGCTGCAGCCAATTAGCTAGCAATGGCTGCAAATGATCGGTGAAACCCTGCACTCACCGTGGGTGTGCTTGCTTGCTGAGAACCTACTGCAGCTTCTGGATAGTGGTACCCGCTGGATGCAACCATTAGCAGCCACTCACAGCTAGCAGCAGCCGCTACAGATAGCTAGAAATAACTGCAAGCGACAGCTAAAGGAGCTAGCACCAAATGCAAACATCCTATACCTCAGCTAGAAACAGCAGACAGTGGTACCCCTCCCTCAACAATCAGCTAGCAACGGATGCAAGCAACGGCTAGAGGAGCTAGCAGAAAATGCAAACATCCTCTACCAGAGCAAGCAATAGCTGACAGTGATATATGTACTTGTGTGTGTGCGTATGAACAACTGACAGCTCCTTCCTTCCATCTGTGTATGTTTGTGCCGTGCCCATACGTGTTGGTGTCCACGTGCGCATATGTGTGCATGTACTCTGTGTGTGTGTGTGCATGTGTGTGTGCACGTGTGAGAGTGTGGTGAGGTTCCTGGGTGTATAAATGAACTCTACAACTTGGTATAAAACATTTATAAATCAAATTTATACTTGGAACCACGGAAATAAACTTCGCCAAAGTTGGGCGAAACTTCATCAAAGTTTTGAACTTTGGGCATAGATGATGTTGAACCACCACTATGTTGACTTGGTCCCAACTTTGGACTGAAGTTACCCCCTTGTCGAAGAAGTTGAATTTTTATCGTGTGTTTTGTCCGAACGTCCTTGAAGTTGGTGAGTTGAGGAAAATCTGATCTGAACCAGAACATAAATCCTAACTAGTACTCTAAAGGCCATATAGGGCATAATGGTGCCTCCAACCCTCTTCAGAACTTCTAATATCAATTCCTATGTTTGTTGGCAGCTACTCTTTGCTAGAGGTGTTGTAACCACAATTCGACTGCATATTTTGTGGAGGACGTGTGGTGAACTGTATTTTATATATTTATATTGCACATTCGCATTCGACCGAGGTGGCAGAGCGCTTCTCTCTCACCCTAGCGCCGCTAGGGTTTTTTCTTCCATAGGCGGCTGGCTGGGGGGAGGGAGTTTAGCCGCCGCAAAGCGGTGCCCCGCTCCCCCTCGGCCTCTTCTCGCCCGTCATCAGCAGAGTCTCTTCTTCGGGAGGTGTGTGGGCGTGGTGTCCTTGGAGGAAGCGGTCTTCTTCCTCCCTGTCGTTGAGCCCGACTGCGACGAGTTTCCTATCTCCTTTCTCTTTTACTGGCTTTCTGTTTAGATTGTTCTCTTGTTTTGTCTATCTCGCTGTTAATCAGCGCTGCTTTCTCTTCTCGTGGTAGATTTTTCTTTCTCGGTCAATTTTGTTGTAGAGTTTGTATGGCAGCAAGTGCGGGGGAAATATCCTTTTGGAACACCGATTTGGTGCAGGTACTCTACCACATATTCATACTCAGGTTGAAGGTATTCATCATAGAAAGCTGCATTAGCCAGCGAAGGAGAAGAGGGATCTATACATCATTGTCCTTATCAGATTCTGATATGAGTTTTGTGGTGGTTTGTATCTGTTCTTGATCCTTGTGTGGTCTTTTAGTTTGTTTTTCTCCTCATGTAGATGTCGTATGGCTCCTCCATAATGAAATTTGTCTGTTTAACTTCAAAAAAAAATATTGCACATTCGACCCTTGCAGCTACAAGTGCACATTGTATTATCAAACTACCTAGGGCTAGAGAGTCGTGAATTGTGTGTTTTTAGCATTTGTAAGATAGAAATATAGCATAATTAGAAGTTTTCAACTGAACTTTCCTTTAGATTCACATCATTTCTTAATAAAAGGACATCAAGGTTCATCTGAACTTCCTCAAAGTTTCCACAAACATCCACCTGGTGAAGTTAACACAAAGTTGAAGCCCTGCACCTACGATCACAAGCATTCTTTCTGTAAATGGTTCAACTACCATTCAATTTAGAGTCATTTAGCACATCCATTGTTATCTTGTAGGTACAAGCACTCCTTCTGTAAATGGTTCAACTACCATTCAATTTAGAGTCATTTAGCACGTCCATTGTTATCTTGTATGTACAAGCAAATTCATTGTAGCTATAAAACTCTGTAGTTACCATCAAAATGTTTTGACTGAATATTACAATGTACAAAAGATAATCCATGAAATTTCCCTTACGTCCTAAGCTAAATATGATCTTCCAGTTCAGCTAATTGGGTTATACAAAAAAGTTAAATGGTGATTCCAAAATAGAACCAAAATGAAGAATTTGCTTCACCCTTATGTGTGCTCGTAAAAAAGGGACTCTAGTCTTATATAAGGAAAATTATCTACTTAATCACTTTTTTTAGGTTTTACGTAAACATTTTGAATTGTAGAACCATATAAATAACGTGTTTGTAGTTAGATAAGTGAAGATTTCAAATTCTACATATGAGAGTTATATTACACCTGCATCATAAGATTATGTTAACATGCAATAAGAATATAAATAGAAATATATTCACATTCAAATATATTAAATGACATCTCAAAAACATTAGTCACATTCAAATATATTGAATGACATCTCTAAAACATGTAAAAGGGCTTTCAATATATATGTTTGTTTCATATCCAAGCCATATAAGATTAACCATATGGTTGGATTACTTAAAAGAGTGTTCAATGATATCGAATTGTTATGTGCCCAAGGTTATTTCTTATAGCTCTCTTTGCACACTCAACAGCCTTACATGTGAAAAAGGACTATAAACATGTAGAAAGAGAGGAGAGACAAGAGAATTTATACCTTTAGGTATAGGAAATGTCCCACGCCCACTTCTAAGACGTTATGGGTTTGAAGATCATTGTATTAAATAAGATATAATTTGAAATTTATTATCATGCCATGTACAATTTTGTGATATCATCCAAAGCATTTGGATGGTAAAGATTGAATAACTACAATGTTATAGAATGTCCATAAAATCTAGTGGAATATATACAAAGAGCGTCGGTTCATTACCTTCACACATATATCACTGCAATCAAACATTGTTTACGTGTCTATCTATACAATTCAAATAAATTGCATCCAATGGTTAGTCAAAAATTCAATCCAAGGTGTTACAACATTTTTCATTTCTACGCATGATATACATGTCCAATGATAATGAAATTTTGTGTAGGTAGATATAATAGTATACCTTTGATATGTATGGTTGGATTGTAACATAGGCATTCAAAACCTTTCAGGCTTTCACCAAAATCATTCGCTATTGCATTTGTATCATTATATACATATATATGTATTATGTATACATATATAGAGCCAGGCTAGAATATACTCGTGTACAGATCGCACCGTAAACTCAAGTGGTGTTTACATATATAGACAATTATTTTGACAAATCCGACCGTTGATATTCATTGTTATAACAAATACAAGCTAATATTTGAGCTCATTTGGACTTTTCTAAGTCACTTTTTCATGACCAACAAAACCGACAAACAAAACTAATTTGAATTGCATAATATTTTTTCGCCTTTAGATGCATGACCTATAAGTGTCCAAATAAGCTCCAAATTTGTATGTAATATGTTCATATGATATTTAAGAATATCAATGGTTTAAATTTTCAAAATATATGTTGTGTGACGGAAAATGACTTGAGTGTATTCAGTCTCGGATACACTCGGGTGTATTCCAGCCTGACTCTCTCTCTCTCTTATATATAGAGAGAGAGCGAGAGAGAATTAGACTACAATGCAATCAAGTGTACATATCATGTTGTACACTCAAGTTTTATCCAGATTTCAAGAACTTTTTTTTAAATCCAAACCTTCAGTCTATATTATTGTGATAAATATAGATAATACACAAAATTTGAATTCATTTGGTTGCTTGTAAGCCACTCAAACAAAACAAAACAAAAAATTGATGTACATAAAGTTTTTCAAGTGCATCATTTTCGTTGTCTTTAGATGCATGAAAATTAACTATCTAAATGAGCAATTTTTTTAAGTAGGCTATACATATGATAATTATGAAGGTCATAGGTCTATATTTTTTAAAATAATGGTTGGATAGTATAAAAAAATAGAGTAGTGTATCTCCACTACACTCAAGTGTATTGTATCCTGACTATATAATGTGTACCTGAGTTCATGTGAATTATACATACCAAATTTATAGTTAATGTATTTGTAATGCTTTACTACATAATCCAATTATATGCATTTAATGCCTATTATTTAGATTAGATATGTATAAAGGCATCTCAATTGAACACTTGTGAATCATCCATTGAAAGATGCATTTGCTAACAAAAGGTGAGTTGCATAAAGTGCAAAAATTGTTAGATGAATTTAGATATATTTCACGATGTACATGAGATATGATTGTAATATCTAAAACAAATTTAGCATAGGACATCTTCATTCAATCTCTATGATTTGATACAGTTACAACTTCTACGTGTGGTTGTACATACCAAGTGGTACGTTTTGAACCCTCTCTCTCTCTCTCTCTCTCTCTCTCTCTATTTATGTGTGTGAAGGGAATCTTCAATCTTTTCCTAAGTTTAGGAAATGTTGAACAAATTTTAATTTTGAATTTTACATGACCATTTTGGATTATCCAACCATATTGATAAAAAAGAAAGACATCTTGATAAGTTGTGTCTCAGAAATCATTTGAATCTAAGTTGTGTGCCATGTTCATTATAACATATCAAGTTTACGCTAATAATGGTTTAACTACACCTATATTTATCATTTAATTCATTTTGATGATATCTCACAAACTACACATGATATTTTAATAATATCTGAAACATACTTCATCTAAACCATATTGTTCAAATTTTTATAGTTGGATTGCATGAAAATATTAAATCCATTATGCTACATGGGAAGGGGCATTCGAAATCTTCTATACAGATAAGTGTAGGCTTCCAGCCCTCAGATATGTATATGAATATGTTAGGTGCAGCCAATAGTTGATTCTTGCTTGTACGCACTCACACTAACATATATACATATATGTCTACAATGGTGTGGTGTAGCAATGATTAAGACCTCATGCTGGATTTACGAGCCGAACCCAATTGAGGAACGAATTGCAAAGATCTCATGACAATTACTCATTTTTAACCATATCTATTACGATAGCCCTCAAATTACCCACTAAATCAATGTCAAGCATTCGTATTTGTGGATCAAGTGGAGAGAATCCCTTTTTTTGGACTGATATAGTTAACCTGTGTTAAGAAGGGAGTCTAACTTGAGGTATAGGAGATTTCTCATACCAAATCTTATCTTGGATTACACCAAAATCCTTACATGTGATCGTATAGATGCAAGACTTCTCATTTAGATAGTTTATTTTCAAATTCAAGTTGAGTAGTATCTTAACATTCACATATGTATAAATACATATTTGTCATGATGTGTGCCCCAGCGGTCCCCTAGGCATCAAGGCATGTGAAGGATGTGCACCTTGACCTATGAATTAGCTTATTTGCCAGCTTGGATTTATTGTGGGTCCTTGGGCCTCCTAGTGATAGGTATCAATGTCCTTTTTTAGGGCATGTTCAATAGAAAAGGTGTTCTGAAGTTGGTTACCTAATACCATTCTAGTTATGGATTAATACCAATGAGTCAATATTCAATTCTGTTCTATTTGCATCTTGAATTCAGTTTCTAAGTTTAGACCCTTTTTGTCCTTACTATGGCTTTGATTGCGACAAAAAAAATATTATATGTATGTATGTATACACACACACACAAATATTGGAGCTCTTCTTGCATACTCTAATTCATATTAGCCATAAAATATATGATATAAGCCTTTAATAGACTCATATAAATAGATATAGCTAATGTTGGTACTATAACTGCAGTATAAAACATTATAATACCTAACGATGTTCTGATTTTTTTAGGAAAACACGCATGTGTGGATCTGACAGGAGTTTCTCCACTGACGGGATTGAGGAGTAGGGCTTTTACAGTGGGACAGGCTGCCCTTATAGCTGCGTCAGCCAAAGTGGTCAAGCATGAGAAAGCGCATCTTGATAATTAACACGCCTATATTCTTTTCGGGTTTGATACCTTTGGATTCTTAGCACCAGAGACTGTGGAGCTTCTCAAGAGGGTCTAAAAAGTTATGAAAAGTAATGTTATGACTCCCAAATCTATGGATGTGGTGTTTCAGAGGATGTGTTTTGCCATTCAAAAAGGACTAGTGGTGCAACTTGTTGCCCGCTTGTCTTCTTCTTCAAGGTAAACCGTACGTCATATTCATAAATATATGAATCAGGGCATGCATTGTTGCAAAAAAAAATACCTACATAAGGACCCTCTTGCATACTATAGGAGCTCAGAAACCCATAATGAGCATTCACAAAATTATTTTGGCTTCAATTTATGCATGGATTAAAGCTTTTTTGTGGATTAATTAAAGAATGTTATGTATGTATCTTTGTATATAACAGTAAATATATGCATATAAAGAGAGAAATATCCTTGATAAAGATGTATATAAAAGGGAAAGTAGCCTAAAACAGTACAACTTCTTAAAAAAAGGGCCTACACATGCTAAGGCAGCTTAGCACCTTGCAACTTAACAGGTATCCTTGTAAAATCATCCAATAATGAACTATTCTCAGTGTATAGAAATAATATAGCCCTTCAAAAGTAGCCTTGCTGTCACAGGAAATGATAGCAAGATTTTTCTTTTTGAAGATCTAGCAGGGCAGTTATTGGCATATAAGCTCAGAAGAAAAACATAAAACCACTTTTAAGGAAAGAGGACTAGCCTGTAGGCCCTTTCGGTTCAACTGTTTAACAGCAACCTCAATAGTCTTCTGAGGGTCCTCCGTGCTCTTAATCACACCCTTGAAGACACATCCAAACCCACCTTCACCTACCATAAGTGACCGGCTGAAATTCTTTGTGGCGGTCTTCAGATCAGCAAAGGTGAAACATCTGAGGTTGTCTTGCCTCTGTGAGAAACTGCGGCTCGGTGACCTCGCAGAGTCGGAGCTTATATCTGACATTGTCTGAGAGTTGAAACCAGAGATGAAACCAGAACCCGATCTCCTCATGCCAAAATCTCCTGACGTGGTGTTGCTCTGTGACCGGGATGAGGAGGACTTCCCAAAGGCCAGTTCCTCCTTCTTGGGCCCATTTAAGAAGCCAAGCCACTTCATGATTTCTTGAATTGTGTTTTAAGCAAATCCCCGCCCTGCTAATCAGTTTTAATTCAGAAGATATCTTTTTTTTACTCCAGTAAGCGTACAGATCCTTGGAGATTCTTCATCGCTCTGTGCTACATGAGAACATGATGCCTGTAAGATATAGAAACAATAAGTTAGGGCAGCAATCATGGATTTCAGGACGAATGTTTGTTCAGCTTGGTATAAATTCTTTAATAAGAAGGCACTCCCACTTTTTGATACCAAGTTAGAGGAATACGAATTCTATCCAGCCTTATTTCTATGGTTCCAACTTATTGGAATAGCTGGTAACTAAAGTTAATGAACTTTGCACAGGAAAGGAGGACTTCAATTACTCTTAACAGGTCTACAAAAGAGGAGAAAAGATGCTGGTACTGATATCTGACGGCAGTCAAGTATTTCAGACAATCTTGTGGAGGGGGATAACTACAACTTGCCAAATTGTAAGCAACATACAGTCAGAGCAACCAAAAAACAGGTGTCCCAAACGTTTAATCGAGTCACAAAATCAGCTTGTCCGAAACAGAAAAGGCAAACAGAGTCGAGATGTATGAATATTCAGCTTACCTCCTTATCAGCTGATCATCTTCGGCAGCTGTTCTTGACCAGCTTAGAAGCCGCCTCTGAGTCAGAGATGGAACCGCGCGCAAGATGGGGAGGGTGGAGTTGAGAAGGAAAAAGAAAGAGAAGGCGCGCGGAAAGGGAGGAGAAAGCAGAAAGAGGGGGGAAGGTGAAGGAGAGGAGAACTCCGCAACAAAGCCAAACTACACCCAGCCCGAACCCAAACCACGCCCCTCTTCCCACTCCCTAACCCCGGTCCCCGACCATAACTAAGGCCAGCTAAAGAGGAACAAGTCAACAAAAGGCGTGGCAGGCTAGCTTGCGGTAGTCTTGGTCAATCGCAAGCGGACGGACCAGTTCCGTCATCTGTGGCGTGGGAATTTGGATGAACTGCGGACGGGTAGAGAACATCGCTTACAAAAATGGCGACTATTTCTCTCACGCGTGCTACTATCCCGCTTTTAGGACATTTGGCTCAACTCATTTAAAGTCCTCGAGCTGGAGATTTAAATGGAGGACAGATTTGTTAGTTATAGCAATCATGTCTATATTTAATGTTTGACTTTAGGATATTTATAATATTTAAAAATTGCTTCACATTTAGGAGCATTATCAATATCCATTCATTTTCACAATTATAGGAATAAAAAAACTTTTTGATATTGAAAAGGAGTTTAGAAAGAGTGAACATACTCCCTTAGACTATTTTATTAAACTCGACAAACAAACAAGTTGATAGCAATTGTTGTATAAGCAAAGTTGTATTGAAGGGGCAAGAAGGAATTGACACAAGCACATTGTAAATAACATGGCTCAGTAATCAACAAGGTTCGTGGTCATCACCTAATTGATTGGTAAACTAATCTTCATTGAGTTTTGAAAGTATACAATACAAAAGTAAAATCTCATAAACAAGCAAATGACCAACCATGCACTTTTCCTTCAAGTCTTGGTTGCGGAAGAACATTACATGTTTTCTTTTGCAGGCGGAAGTGAAACCACCTATAATCTTTTGTTATAATGTGGTTGATGGAAGATCACTACCATTGTCCTTTATATCAGATCGAGGAGGACCACTAACTACTTATAGAATAGTTTTATCTTCACACTTTGAAGCACCTTTAGAAGACCTCTATAATAAAAGAACAATATTGGAACTAAATATCAATTAAGATATAGCTTACATGATTGCTAAATGAGCTTCTCAAAGGATTTGTAAATCATTTGATATTAAAGAAGCTTGAATTTGAGCTTTATTGAAATCACGAAGGCACAAAACTTAATTTGATATTTTTCTCAAAAAATTTATTACTCAAAATTATGACAAAGTGATGAAATCTGGTTCCTATATATATATGTGGTTTAGGGTTAGCTTGGGTTAGTTTCTAGGAGTGCCTAAGGTCAATATATTCGTTCGGGTTACTCAAGAATGAAATTAAGAGGTCGATTGTGCATTTGAGAAGTGAAATTTGCATTTTTACTTTTTAGTTTGTGATGCTAAGCCCTCATGGCTTGACTTGTGTTCTCAACTAGCTATGCTGCAACTTTTAGGAACCACGTCTGATGTATCATGTTCCTGAGGGACTTCCTACTACTCCACCCATCCTACTTTCCTCCATCTTACACTCCATCCTCTTTCTGGACTTGTAGTGTGTGCATTATCGCACTGCATGCAGCCTTCAGTCCCACTGCAACTCGATAGCATAGTAGTGATTGCCAACAAAAATAAGATATGAGGATATGCCAACATGTTATAATTTGTGGACTTTTCTCTCTCTCTTGTATCACTCCACCTTCTCTCTTCATCCATCTCCCATTACGTGCTTAATTCTCAAGATTCTATTGAGATGAATTGATTTCAATGTATTTGGAAGGATCGTCTTCAATATCAACCCTAGTATCTCAATATCAAATGACCATGTAATGATCCCCAGATCCTGATTGACATTAAGGTACTTCCTCATCTAATTTCTTACCACTATTTTGCTCTCAACTTCTTCCTTCTCCTCCTTTCAAGTGTTACCAGTTCTCCTTATGACGACTTGCTTAATGAAATATCACTATTACCCTAGTGGGTAGGCTTCCTCTATCTCGTTTGGCCAAATCTCCATATTTAGGACATGTATGTCTTGTATATCACCATGTGCAGTCGTTGGAGTTTTTTTCCACCTAAATCTCATCTAAGGTCAAAAACTAATCCAAAGGTTGGGCTATATAATAATGAGATCAGTGAAATACTACCACAATACGTGCATCTCTCCCTCCATAAGCAACTCACCACTAGTAAAAGGTTGTCAAGTTTACTTCATGAGCAATATGAACTCTAAAGGTCCATACATAGGAGGGTCTTTCTTTCCTCTCTAAGGGAATATGCACACTTAAAACTCATATCATATTTTATCGATGGTCTTAGGGTAAAATATAACCCTAGTGATAATCACATTTCGCTAATACCTTGCATTATGATTTAGTTAATTTATATTTTATTTTATCTTAAAATTATTCTTTGCTAGGTCAAAAATGTGTGTTGTGCATATACTTAGATTTTGTCTGTAGTTGATGCATAATATAAGCAACATGTATGTGGGAGGAGCAGTAAAGATACTTGAGAAAATAATAAACAAAAGTAATTTTTTATCAAACTTCTACGAGTAGAATTGTATAGGATTCAATGATGTATCCAACGCAGGAAGAGGATGAAATTGGAGTTGAAATGAGAAATTTATGGCATTTTTAGTAACATGTGTAGAATTGTCATCAGTTTGCACTTATATCGGCCTAGGTTGTCAAATATCCCCACAAATTGATGCCCACACACATTGATTGCCATACAGACCGATGCCCATATAGATTGATGGCCACGTAGACTGATGATCACACATATTGATGGCCACACATACCAATGGAAGAGTGTAGCATTATCATCTAGTACAATTAATCATGATAAAGACCATAACTTTTGATACACACACACATACACACACACACACACACACACACACACACACATATATATATATATATATATATATATATATATATATATATATATATGGGCTCATCTTTAATACCCGCACGGGTAGCTACCCGCACACACTTCCTGATATTTTTTTTGTTTTTTTTTTTTGCAATTGTAGATGAGCATTTTATCTAGCTCCCCAAAAAATTTGATCCAAAAATAATATCATTTGCCCCCCCCCCCCCAAATCAAAAAACCAATCCATATATTTACTAACTGCATATTTTCTACGCAGTTACTCTTTTGCTCTCAGAGTTACTCTATATATCAATACAGTTACTCTTTTGATTCAGAAGAGTTACTCCAGTGTACCATATAGTTACTCTTTTAACCCCGAGTTACTCCAGCGGGTAGCGAAAATCTGGCTACCCGCACGAGTAACGAATGAATAGCCTATATATATATATATATATATATATATATATATATATATGTATATGTATATGTATATATATGATGAAATTTGATGAAATTTGTTTCTTTTGGTCGTATTCCAAGTTTCCACACAAGTAAAGCTCTACCACACAGAAAATCAGAACTATAAGGCGATTTCTAGGGTGCTTTGGGGAAGAAAACGGGGAGCAGAAGACCTAGATTAGATCGATAGCGATGCCTTTGGAGTAACAGAGCCAACTTCGGGTTATTTAAAGGTGGATTCTGATGCATTTAGCTCAAATCCAAGCTAAGCAGGCCAAAATTTGAAGATACCAAGACTAGATTCAAGATCAGAAAGCTAAAATAAGATATAGGTGGGTGGAAAATCATCTTTTAACCCTGGTTATATATAAGTTAATCCAAAAATCACTTAGGTCATGAATTTCCATATATGTTAATGATTGATATTGTTTCATTGAGCCAAAGCATGAGATTTCAGTTGAGTAATTGATTATTTACTTTATTCATGATGTCTTACATATGCATTCAACTTCATTATAAATTAGCTATGATATTGTGGTGAATCTTAATGGGGGACTTAAAGGCATCAGAGTATCGATTGGCCCTAATTCTACAATAATGAATTGTATTATGAATTTTTTTATTTAATTGGCAGATGTTGATAGTTAAATAGTTATGAAGTCTAAAGAGTAGTTCATTCTATAATTATTATTCAGTATGCTCATTTATCAGTTTAAGAAGTTTAACTTATTTGTGATAGTGATTCTTATTAAGTTTATAATGAAAGTTTTAAGTATAAAGTTAAGCTAAAAATAATATTGTAGTATATCTATCAACAAACTAAAGAATCAACTAGAATAAGATGCCTTGAACATTGTAGAATCCATCGCGGAGGTTTGCACCGTAAGGAAGAAATGTGCTTACAGAACAGAATGGTCAATGATGAGGTAACTGAAGTGTAGCATAGATGTATTGGGACTAAGCCCAATGAGGAAGGTATCCTTAAAATAGTGATGTACACAAATTTATCAGAGATTTTGGGTGGTACCCAGTACAAACCAAATTAGTTCAAATATTTCTCAATGAGTTAGTCCTTATGGAATCATCAATATATGTAGCTAAGTCAAGTGCTTTGACTCTCCACCTGAGTACCCAAGTTTAGAGGAGAAGACTAGTTTATCCAGCCAGTTGTTTAGCTATTGAGGCCATATGTGGTGATCCTCACTGCAAACTGAGGATCCAGTCTAGTAGACCTAGACTCCAAGGTCTACTCTAAATTTTATACATTGACATTGTATGTGGAAACACATCCCATTATCACACAGATAACGAGGTGTTACGCGAAAACGTGCGCAAATCACCATAACCTCAGATTATCAAAATATGGGTTAATTAAAACAGTTTGCGGAAAACAGATAGACTATGAAACTATTACATTCCAGTCCTCATCCTGTAAGGAAACATGTCATATATGTACATACAAGAGATTCGATACGTATTCACAACTTACAAGATCAACTGTCTATTCTTCACCTGAGTTCACCACCTACTCATATACATAAAGGCCCGCATCCGGCCAACAGCAGGATATACAAAACACTATCGACCGTTCATCATGAAACAACGTCAAAACACTGCCAAGGACCTGAGAGTACAGGGATGACTCTAGACTCTACTACAAAACATCCAAAACAGCAGCATATCCATCGCTTGCCTTCTACTGCTTGTCAGGTTGTTCGGCCGCAACACCACGACCACCACCACGTCTAGCTCGACCACCTAAAAAGGGTGTAAACCAGCGGGGTGAGACAATTGAACATTGTCCCAGCGGGAAACATAACTTCCTCACCGCAGCTCTAGAACCTCAGAAAGGTAAAGCTATAACAGTAAATAATTAATAACAGGTATAATAAGAGCAGTCTATATAAAGCAAAGCTATCCTTACTGACAAACTTACCAGCTGTACAAAAGCATATAACCAAATATCTCTCAATGGAATATAATTGACAAGATAAGATTTATCACTATGTAACATGATTATCAGAACAAGATATATTGTCACATAACCTGAGGATTAAGATATAACAGATTAACCACATAAACGAGGCCTTAACCAATGTTCTGTATTTTGTCTTAGTAATTACTATATGACGGCATGAACGCATTCATGCTCCTTATCTCACATATCCTGAGCCATGGGCCTGTTCACCATGCTCATCACATCACCTGTCCTGAGCCATGGGCCTGTTCACCATGCTCATCACATCACCTGTCTTGAGCCATGGGCCTGTTCACCATGCTCATCACATCACCTATCCTGAGCCATGGGCCTGTTCACCATGCTCATCACATCACCTGTCCTGAGCCATGGGCCTGTTCACCATGCTCATCACATAGCGGTGTTACAACCTAATTCCACACCCTAGAGTCTACAACCGTAGATGTACTCTTACCTTCTCCCTTCTAAGCTAGAAACACCCTCGCCTATTCAACGATATGCGTCCCGGGTTAACCCTTAGGCAAACCCGTTTACCATTATCAACTACAGACTATGATGAGTCTATGAATGAGTCTATGAACAAGGCGATTGCATGATATGAATCCACTATAATTGTTTAGCATCTATGCCAGATATATCAGAAGGTAAACAAATATAAACTTAATCATTATGCTATTATTGTAATCGCATCTACCTGATCCATCTCAA
Source organism: Alisma plantago-aquatica (assembly GCA_963693085.1). NCBI lineage: Eukaryota > Viridiplantae > Streptophyta > Magnoliopsida > Alismatales > Alismataceae > Alisma > Alisma plantago-aquatica. The sequence goes on from OY856411.1 coordinate 48,997,385, forward strand.
GGATCCAACATTACCTGTTGTTACTTGGCCTCTTGCCAACCATCCAGATCCATCTCAAGGATCATCACATACCCTGGGATCTCAATCCCTCATCAGGTACTGTCACTGCTATTCAGAACTTACATTGATATCATGGGACGAACACATTATACATGTAACCTATTCAACAAGAGTAATTATCAGTGGGATGTATTCATCACATATGTCTCATAGCCTTTACATGGCTAAGCATCACCTGCATGGTTAGTGTATTCAACAATCGTAGTTCATCATAAGGATTATGCTTACTAACATGAGATGACATTCAAGATGTTATACTTGTCAACCTTACTCTATCTGGTGATCATGTATATAAAGCACATCATAAAGCAACTATTTATGTGTTTATCCTTGTCTCTGCATTACACAGATATTCATGGAAATTACTCCATTCATATAGTCATGTTTAGATATAAAAGGTCAAACGTTATTATTACCACTACCATTCATTAGGTAACCCACTTACCTTCATTACTACTATTACCACCACCATTTGTTGATTAAGTGCTTTATCACACCAAGTCACATTATTGGCTCTATACTTCCTTAATCATGCTTCAACTTATGACCTCATGCATAAGATACATCATCAAGCAGTTATATCTAGACTTGTCCTCATCTTAATTTTGTATAGTTAATCAATGTGTTCACTTCATGCATGTAATTATGCTAGATATGCAGAATGAGCATTATCATTACTATCATCATCATCATTAAGAAAGACACTAGTGTAACTACCATTATTTCTCTTATCAATAACCGATAAACATGATGATCACGTTATGCATATAACCATGCAACTATCATTACCATTCTTGACATAGATAGATAATCATAATAACTGACAAATGCATATCATCAACACAGAGTGACATTTAGGTTTAAGTGCATTATTCACACAAAGTGACAATAGAGATTATATACTTTTCCTTAATCATGTCTCCTAATGCTCTGCATTACATGCTCATTACTATTCAGGGGTATTGTACCGATAATTATAATGGTTAGGATAAAAAGGGACTGATATTGCCATTATCATTATTAAGCATAGCACAGACCATCCTCATTATTGTTATCATCCACTATCATTATTATTATCATCATGCAACTACTAGTGTAACTATCATTTAACATTGTCATTAACAAATAGTCATAAGGCTCACATCATACATGTCATTACTACCATCCTTACCATCACTACTATTATCTGCATTATTACTATCATCATCCACTATTATCATTATTGTTATATCATTAAGCAAGCTATTAGTATAACTGCCACTTAGCATCATCATTAACAGATAAGCATAAGGATTCACTTCCACAACACATGAGACCATCACCATAGAATCACATAGTCCTCACTATAACTCCTCACAACCCTCACCTATACACTACTCACAACGGCTAGAGGGGAGTGCAGCAACGCTGCGTTGCACCCAACCCCGCGACACAACGTCACCAGGGGGTGTCGCGCGTCAGGGGTGTCGGGCTTCCATGCCTATCGGGCAATGCCCGTCACACCTCTGCCGCAACGCCCGTCACAGGCCAAGACGCAACGCCCGATATCAAGGGGATGTCGTCCGGCTCACCCTCACCTCAACAACCAGGAGAGAGAGGGAAAGAGAGAGAAGGAACACTCCCTCAAAACTCGCAACCACCACCCAAGGCCTAACGGCTGGTATACACCAAAGCAAAGGGCGTGAAGCCCGTCACAGCCCAGACCCTGACGCCCGTCACACACACAAGGGGATATCGCCCGTCAGGGCTATCGGCCACCAACAACCACCATGCTCATCAAAGCCTATCATTCAACACAAGGAAACAAGCCACACATGGCCCTATCGTCCAACACCAAGAACACCACAAGGATTACCATATTACTTAGTCTATCGTCCTTCATAAGAACAAAGGTGTTGCTCATCATAAGAAGGACCATATAGTCCAACAAGGGTCTTATCGGCCAACACTATCTAGCTCACCCTATCGCCCATCACAAGGCAAAGATATCGCCCAACACCTAGAACCCTCACCATGTCGTCCATCACAAGGTACCCATATCGTCCATCGCACAAATACAAGGAGGGTGTCGTCCATCACAGGTCATCTTCAACTTCCAACCCAAGGAAGCACAAAACCCTATACCACAAGGTACATAGATCACCAAGAAACCCTAAACCCTAAAGGGGATCGGCCACCAAAGGTACACAAGCAAGGTACAAAAACAAGGAACTAAGCTAAGCTACTAACATGCAGCAAGATCATAGCTAGAGGTAAAGGAGTTAGGGTTAGAAATTATGCAACCCGCCTTAAGCTCCAAGCTCCAAGGAAGAAGAAGCACTCCAAGGTCCAAGGGGTATCGTCCACCCAAGCTTCTCCAAGAGAGTGTATCGGCCACCACAGCTACTCCAGGAGAGTGTATCGACCAACACAAGCAAGAAGGAGGGGGGCGTCGTGCACTCAAGGTGAAGGAGAGGCCAAAAGTGCAAAGGAAGCTAAGGCAAGGGAAAGAGCCACTTATATAGAAGGGAAGGGAGGAGAAACCAAGGTAGATCCATGCTATGTGTCATCCACCCAAGGGACACTTGTCCTAGGGTTCAAGCCAACACTCTAGCACACCAAGAGACACTTGTCCAAGATATGCACCAAGTGTCCACCAAACAAGACCAAGCAACATGGGTGACACAACTAGCAGCTCTGTTGGGCGACACACCAAGGCACTTGGGCGACACACCACCATGTTGGGCGACACAAGCCACTCTAGGCCAACACACACACCTCCTTGGATGATATAAGCAAGCCTTGTCCGACACAAGGCTCAAGCAAGCCCAAACAAAACACCCCAAGGCCCAAACAAGCTCATCTGAGGCCCAAAGAACTAAAACAACAAGCCCAAGCCTTCCTCTCAACCCTAGAGGAAGCAAAGAGAGGAAAACACCTCACAAGATGGCAAACTTGCACACAAAACCCTAATCTTGGGTTATTTGCAAGTAGCCCCTCCAACTCTCAACAAAGCACAACAAAACCCTAATCACCACTAAAGGTGATTAGCAAGCACCAAAGCACCAAGATTAAGCAAAACAAATAGGGTAAACCCTAAACGCAGGTCAGGGTCCTTACAAGCTAACCCCCTTTAAGGGATTTCGTCCCCGAAATTCGAAGAGAAAAGCGAGGGGTACTTCCTCTTCCTCAAGCTCCCACATCGCTTCCTCAACGTCACGATGTTGTCAAAGAACCTTCACAAGAACCAGGTCCTTCCTCGTAGGTCACATCTACATCAAGCTCATCCTCACTGGCTACATCACAGTACCTGAATCCGGATGACTTCCCTTCCACATACTATCATGAAGCACTAGATGCAACCTGTGCAACTCTGGAGGCAACTTTAACTCATAAGCTACATTGCCAACACGTGTTATGACTGAGTAAGGCCCCTTATATCTGGGAGCTATCTTACCATTCTGACCAGTCATTAGCACACCCTTCCACAGTGAGACTTAAAGGTACACTTTGTCTCCTACCTGGAACTCCAAGGGTCGTTGGCGATTGTCTGCATAAAACTTCTGCCTGTACCGTGCTACTTTCAACTGTTGCTATATCACCTTGATCTTATCGGTTGTTAGCTGAACTAACTCAGGACCAAACGTCTGACACTCACCAGACTCATACCAACACAAAGAAGGTATGCCCTTTCTCCCATACAAAGCCTCACAAGGAGGCATGTCGATGCTCTGCTAAAAACTGTTGTCGTAGGCCAACTCTATTAAACTAAGATGTGTATTCCAGAAACGACTTGTGATCTGAGGACCTCTGTCAGAAACTATTATTGCTGGCACATCATGCAAATGTACCATCACATCCATATACACTCTAGCGAGCTTCTCGGCCGTATATGTCATCTTCACAGGTAGCAAGTGGGCAGACTTTGTCAGTCTATCCTCTATCACCCAGATGGAATCATGTTCTCTAGTTGTCTTGGGTAGACCAACTACGAAACCCATGGTCATATGATCCCATTCCCACCGCGGTATTGGCAAGGGCTGCAACGTACCTGCCGGCTTCTAGAGTTCAGTCTTCTCTTACTGACAACCTCACTTATTCAACCTATAAACATTTGGGACAACCGTCCTATTACGATAATAGACTAGCCCTTCCTCAGGCTCATGGAACCCATCACGCTCTTCGCTGCCAAACTCTAATCAACTATATTGCATCATCTGTCTACTATGCATCTTTTATTCGTATGGGAAGGTTCACTCAGCTAAACTATATTTAGTTTGGAATGCTCACTTAGCTTTTCCTCTATATTGAGAATGTTCACGCAACTCTTCCTGAGTAGGATTGTTCACTTAGCTCTTTTCTATCGAGAGTGTTCACTTAGCTATTTTCTTTAATTGGGAATGTTCACTTAGCCCTTCCCGTTTAATCGAGAATGTTCACTTAGCTTTTCTCTTGAATGTTCACTTAGCTTTTCTTTTTAGTGGGGAATGCTCACTTAGCTTTTCCTATTTAATTGAGAATGTTCACTTAGCTTTTCTCTCGAATGTTCACTTAGCTTTTATTATTTAGTTGGGAATGCTCACTTAGCTTTTCCCGTTTAATTGTATTATACTCTCTAGATTATTCCAAAATGATTACCTGATCAGTGTAATCAGAGAGATAACAATCTAAGAGTTCCATACTTGCCTTATCTACAATAATCATATACCTGGCCAGGGTATAGAAGTATTGATATTTGGTAGTATGCGCCTTATTTCTATCCTACCCTACACTTTTCATATCAGTATTCACACAGAGCTTTTCATTCTTGGATTTTCTTCAGGCATCACTTCTATATCTCATCTTTTATCACACAGATAAGAGAGATTACATAGCATTTTAAGGAATATTTAGAAAAATGTGAATTTTCTTCTTCCTTGTGCCCTTATAGGACTGGCTAAAGGAAGTTCAAAAACATCTACTTTATTATTTTTATCACACATAATCAGAAAATGGAACATCAGAATGAATATATTTTATCTAACATGTCTGGGACGTCCGTCCACGCCCTCGATCGTTACTAGGAAACTGCCTCCTTTGAGAGCCCTGCTGACTCTACCCGGGGGGTTGTGTCATCATCATATTCCCGTCTAGACAATCTTTTACTAGATGTCCCGGTTGTCTACATTGATAACAGATCCTGGGTGCAAGATAGGGTATGTGAGATTCAGTTACTGATGTTGATGCTATGTCAGGGGCTCTACTTGGAAGGTTACTACGATCCCTACCCCCACTCATCGTCCTTTGCGTCTGGTTATGGAATCTGGATGATACTGACGATGTAGAAAATCTTGGCGTCTGGAAGATATCATGGGACGAACACATTATACATGTAACCTATTCAACAAGAGTAATTATCAGTGGGATGTATTCATCACATATGTCTCATAGCCTTTACATGGCTAAGCATCACCTGCATGGTTAGTGTATTCAACAATCATAGTTCATCATAAGGATTATGCTTACTAACATGAGATGACATTCAAGATGTTATACTTGTCAACCTTACTCTATCTGGTGATTAGGTATATAAAGCACATCATAAAGCAACTATTTATGTATTTATCCTTGTCTCTGCATTACACAGATATTCATGGAAATTACTCCATTCATATAGTCATGTTTAGATATAAAAGGTCAAATGTTATTATTACCACTATCATTCATTAGGTAACCCACTTACCTTCATTACTACTATTACCACCACCATTTGTTGATTAAGTGCTTTATCACACCAAGTCACATTATTGGCTCTATACTTCCTTAATTATGCTTCAACTTATGACCTCATGCATAAGATACACCATCAAGCAGTTATATCTAGACTTGTCCTCATCTTAATTTTGTATAATTAATCAAGGTGTTCACTTCATGCATGTAATTATGCTAGATATGCAGAATGAGCATTATCATTACTATCATCATCATCATTAAGCAAGACACTAGTGTAACTACCATTATTTCTCTTATCAATAACCGATAAACATGATGATCACGTTATGCATATAACCATGCTACTATCATTACCATTCTTGACATAGATAGATAATCATAATAACTGACAAATGCATATCATCAACACAGAGTGACATTTAGGTTTAAGTGCATTATTAACACAAAGTGACAGTAGAGATTATATCCTTTTCCTTAATCATGTCTCCTAATGCTCTACATTACATGCTCATTACTATTCAGGGGTATTGTACCGATAATTATAATGGTTAGGATAAAAATGGACTGATATTGCCATTATCATTATTAAGCATAGCACAGACCATCCTCATTATTGTTATCATCCACTATCATTATTATTATCATCATGCAACTACTAGTGTAACTATCATTTAACATTGTCATTAACAAATAGTCATAAGGCTCACATCATACAAGTCATTACTACCATCCTTACCATCACTACTATTATCCGCATTATTACTATCATCATCCACTATTATCGTTATTGTTATATCATTAAGCAAGCTATTAGTATAACTTCCACTTAGCATCATCATTAACAGATAAGCATAAGGATTCACTTCCACAACACATGAGACCGTCACCATAGAATCACATAGTCCTCACTATAACTCCTCACAACCCTCACCTATACACTGCTCACAACGACTAGAGGGGAGTGCTGCAATGCTGCGTTGCACCCAACCCCGCGACACAACGTCACCAGGGGGTGTCGCGCGTCAGGGGTGTCGGGCTTCCATGCCTATCGGGCAATGCCCGTCACACCTCTGCCACGACGCCCGTCACAGGCCAAGACGCAACGCCCGATATCAAGGGGATGTCGTCCGACTCACCCCCACCTCAACAACTAGGAGAGAGAGGGAAAGAGAGAGAAGGAACACTCCCTCAAAACTCGCAACCACCACCCAATGCCTAACGGCTGGTATACACCAAAGCAAAGGGCGTGACACCCGTCACAGCCCAGACCTTGATGCCCGTCACACACACAAGGGGATATCGCCCGTCAGGGCTATCGCCACCAACAACCACCATGGTCATCAAAGCCTATCGTTCAACACAAGGAAACAAGCCACACATGGCCCTATCGTCCAACACCAAGAACACCACAAGGATTACCATATTACTTAGTCTATCGTCCTTCATAAGAACAAAGGTGTTGCTCATCATAAGAAGGACCATATCGTCCAACAATGGTCATATCGGCCAACACTATCTAGCTCACCCTATCGCCCATCACAAGGCAAAGATATCACCTAACACCTAGAACCCTCACCATGTCGTCCATTACAAGGTACCCATATCGTCCATCACACAAAGACAAGGAGGGTGTCGTCCATCACAGGTCATCTTCAACCTCCAACCCAAGGAAGCACAAAACCCTATACCACAAGGTACATAGATCACCAAGAAACCCTAAACCCTAAGGGGGATCGGCCACCAAAGGTACACAAGCAAGGTACAAAAACAAGGAACTAAGCTAAGCTACTAACATGCACCAAGATCATAGCTAGAGGTAAAGGAGTTAGGGTTAGAAATTATGCAACCCGCCTTAAGCTCCAAGCTCCAAGGAAGAAGAAGCACTCCAAAGTCCAAGGGGTATCATCCACCCAAGCTTCTCCAAGAGAGTGTATCGGCCACCACAACTACTCCAGGAGAGTGTATCGGCCAACACAAGCAAGAAGGAGGGGGGTGTCGTGCACTCAAGGTGAAGGAGAGGCCAAAAGTGCAAAGGAAGCTAAGGCAAGGGAAAGAGCCACTTATATAGAAGGGAAGGGAGGAGAAACCAAGGTAGATCCATGCTATGTGTCATCCACCCAAGGGACACTTGTCCTAGGGTTCAAGCCAACACTCTAGCACACCAAGAGACACTTGTCTAAGATATGCACCAAGTGTCCACCAAATAAGACCAAGCAACATGGGCGACACAACTAGCAGCTCTGCTGGGCGACACACCAAGGCACCTGGGCGACACACCACCATGTTGGGCGACACAAGCCACTCTAGGCCGACACACACACCTCCTTGGACGATACAAGCAAGCCTTGGCCGACACAAGGCTCAAGCAAGCCCAAACAAAACACCCCAAGGCCCAAACAAGCTCATCTGAGGCCCAAAGAACTCAAGGAACAAGCCCAAGCCTTCCTCTCAACCCTAGAGGAAGCAAAGAGAGGAAAACACCTCACAAGATGGCAAACTTGCACACAAAACCCTAATCTTGGGTTATTTGCAAGTAGCCCCTCCAACTCTCAACAAAGCACAACAAAACCCTAATTACCACTAAAGGTGATTAGTAAGCACCAAAGCACCAAGATTAAGCAAAACAAACAGGGTAAACCCTAAACGTAGGTCAGGGTCCTTACATTATATCTTGATGTAGTACTTTCACATGTTGTGGTACACTTCATGTGGGTCTAGGCCATAATAAAAGGGAATAAAAGATTAATGAATGAATTTGGTTGATTTACTTAGTGTTATAGAACTCCTCCCATTTTGTATGATTTTTAAATTTCAACTGTCATGCTTATATTCTTGTATTTAATTCAATTGACAATATATATCTAGATTATCATGGTTTTTTGATGAATTCTCACACATTGATCCAGTAGCTCATACATTCTACTAAAATATTTTCGAGGTATAGGTCTACCTTAGTAGGTGGAATTAGAAGCTAGGTTTCATCTCGAGTAGATCAACTATGATCTTGAGAGGAATATCTACTTTAGTAAGATGGTCCCTTATACTTCCTATGTTATTGGGAATGTAGGAGTGAGAATTGAGAGTAGTTTTGTAATAAGTAGTACTTGATGTATATAATAACTAGAACTTGTTTGTTTCAGTTGATTATATTGTAAAGTCAAAATTCAATCGTGAACTCATGATGTTCTGCTTAAATTAGATGTTACTTATTAAAATATGCAAGATGTCTCTGTTCACCTAGTGGTTATACATTGTCCATATTTTGATAATGACTCAACCATTCCATTCATATGTATCTAATATGTGTATTCAAGATTGATCTCAGGTGTTAGGTACATGAAAAGAACAAATTTACACAAGCCCTAGCTTGTCAAAGTTCAAGTCAAATGCAATGCAAGTGTGCAAATAAGGAAATCCATTCAAATGATCTTATAAGAATTTTGTAATCACTTGTATTGATGATATGACTTGTAACTAAAATGAGAAAAATATGTGGGACACTTTGTACCAAGTTTTAATTACTTTTTAATCACTTTAGAAAATTGATCACAGACTGCTGATCAGTCGAGTTTTAATCTTGACCGATCCCTTGGATCAATTTTCTGATATGTGCATCGGCCGAGTTGGGCATTCATAGAACTCGACTGAACAGGTTACTGACCAAATGCAATTTTAGCTGATCGGTCGAGCTTCCCAAGACAAACTCAACTGATAGTTTGAAAATTGGGTTTTTCTTTTAGCCGATCGGTCGAGTTACCTTTATTGAATCTCGACCGAATGTACTATACGGAAAATACAAAAAGTGATTCTAACCGTTGGTGATTTATTTGGACAAAAATAGATCTGTTGCCTTGAGTAAAAACTGCTATATTTCGGCCCTAAGTGTTCCCCAACTCAATGGAGCATCCCCATCTATAAATAGGACCTCTTGGAGTTCATTGTAAGGTTGCTCATTCACTACACACAAGGTCCTGGCTATAGTTGAGTGTGCTACCACCCTTTGAGCCCCTTTCTCTCTCTAGCTTACACTTCATTTCGTGATTTGTGAGTGAGTTAGGATTAATGTTAGAGAGCTCCACCTTTGTGCATGTAAAGCTCTCAATCTTCTACTACTTCCCTATCCCCTTCTCTCATGAAGAAAAGCTGAAGCAAGCTCCATTGAGTGAAGAAGGAGCTATAGATAGTCCTCTTCAAGGTTGATGAAGAGGTGGTGATCTTCTCCAGATGAAGGAGAAGGAAAGGCTGAAGATCCAAGAGGAGAAGCAAATTCCTTCAAGGCAGAAGACTTGAGCTTGAGTGGGTAAGACCTAGGTGAAGGATGGAGACTCAAGCTAAGTGGGTAAGTTCCTTGTTAAGGTGGAGATATTCTTGTGGTTGGATGTGTAAGTCCTTTGGTGGTCTATTGCTGTAAATCTCTATGGTGATATATTAGAGAAAAGCACTTGCAAAGTCCTAGAGGTTGACCTCTCTAGGTAGTGGACTGAATCACTTCTAGTTTGAAGTGTGGAACCACTCTATATCCCTTTGTCAAGTGCTTGCTATCAATCTCTCTCATCCTTGCTATGCTTGTTAGATAGGACTTCAAATTTCCATTAAGCTTTTACTCCTAATTAATATAATTTGAAGGTTTAATTTGTTTTATGAGAAATTTTGTAGCTCTATTCACCCCCCTCTAGAGCCCTTAGATCCAACAAGGGGTATCATAGCTAAGGATATTCTCCAACAATCTCCCACGAGATGAGAAGATGGGTGACAACCTACTTGGTTCACTCAACCTAGAGGGAGGCTTCTTCATGTTCCCTCCGGTCTTTGATGGCACCAACTTCCTCTATTGAAAGAGATGGATGCAGTTCTACATTCAAGGGATGAACTTTGACATGTGGAAGGTGATGGTCACACCTTACAAAGAGCCAATCGGAGCTATTGCAACATGGAGTGAAGCTGCTCTCAAGGAGGCTCAACTCAATGTAAAGGCCATTAACATCCTCTACGCAGCCCTCACTCCCATGGAGTTCAGCCGGATCTCATCATGGGACACCGCCTATGAGATTTGGGACAAGTTGTGCATCACATATGAAGGCACAAAGCAAGTCAATGAGGCAAAGATCTAAATGTTGGGCAACCTCCTAGAGAACTTCAAGATGGAAATGAAAAAAGGTATTGTGGAGATGTACTCAAGGCTAAATGTCATCATCAACAGACTGGCTGCATTGGGCAACACTTTGGATAGAGGCGTCATCAACTCAAAGATATTGAGAACTCTTCCAAAGAGATGGGAGTCAAAGGTCATCTCCATTGAAGAAGTGAGGAGCCTTGGTAACATCCAAACTAAAGAACTCATTGGAAATCTTCAAGCCCATGAGCCTAGACTTGACAAGCAAGAAGAAGAAGCTAAGCAAGAAGAGAAGGAAGACAAGAAGATCAAAGATAGTGCTTTCAAAGAACAAGTGGAGGTTGCTATCCTTCAACAACAAATTACTTATTAGACTTCTTCTCCCTCCTCTAGTGAACATGAAGGCCCTAGTGAGCATGAAGCCAACTACATCAAGGGCAAGCACTTCAAGGGAAAGCAAGCCTCCTCCTCTACTCTGAGATGCTACAAGTGTGGTCAAAAGGGGCACTACAAGAGTGAATTACCAAAGTCAAGAAAATCTCACCACACGAGAAACTCAAGGAATGAAGAGGATTAAAAGAAGAAGAGAAAGAACAAGAGGAAGGACAAGAAGGAAAAGAGACACAAGAATGCAACTAATGCAGCTTGGGAAGCTTAATCTTCAAGCAGATCTAGCTCCGACGAAGATGGAGAGTGCCACCTTGCTCTCATGGCCTCTACAAGTGAAGACATTGGTGAGGTAAGTGAGGTAAGTTTTCACAAATTGCCTAAAGAAGTTATTATTGACATGCTTGTTATTACCCGTTCTTCTTTTGCTAAATATAAATCTAAAAGAAAACGGTTAGGAAAAATCATTGATGATCTTTATGCTAAACTTGAAATTTTGGAATTGAATGAGAAAACCAACCTTGAGAGTATTGATAATTTGCAAGGGCAATACCTTGATCTTGAACTCCACTACAATGGGGTTGAATTTGAGAATGGTATCTACCTTAAGAACATTGAAAATCTTAAGGAAGAGAACCAAAATTGCCTAAAAAAACTTGAATTGCTTAAAACTGAAAATGTTGAATTTAAGTTGCTTGTTGATTCTAGTAGAGAAGAAAGAGATGTTTATCTCAAAGAGATTCAAATACTAAGATCTGAAAATGCTAGATTTCTTAGTCAAGTAAATGATCTATCTTCTAGACCTTTGTTGCCTAGTGTTAATAATGATGCTATCACTCTTGAAAAGGATTCATATCTTACTAAAGCCTTATGCCTTGAGGTTGATCTTGTACATGCTAGGGATGATATATCTAGTTTATCTTCTACTATTGTTTCTTTGAATGATGATAACCATAGATTGAGAGCATCCCTGCAAAAATTCCTTAAAGGGAAGAACTCCTTAAATGAAATCATTGATCATTCTACCCAACAAAGTGGTACTAGTGGTTTGAGATTTGTAGGGGGAGCCTCAAAAGGCAAGAGTAAGGCCAAAGGTAAGAAAAAGAGCAAGGAGATATCCTTCTCTATAGGAGAATCTTCGGGAACTAAGAATCATATGGTTTGTTCTTATTGCAAATGTGATGATCATTATTCCATTTATTGTCCTTACAAGCCTAAGGGGGCCAACCCAAAGATGAAATGGGTCCCCAAGCTAACTCCGAATCCCAAAGTTTGAGTTGGGAACCGACATTCTCCTTTCTTGTAGGAAAAAGATAGATGGATTGTTGATAGTGGCTGCACTAAGCATATGACCGGCGACGATAGCCATTTCAACAATTTCACAAAGAAGAAAGGAGGATCCGTCACCTTTGGGGACAACAAGATAGGTAAAGTCAAAGGTGAGGGTGATGTAGGTGAATCCTTATGCATCAATAATGTTCTTTTTATAGATGGCCTACATCACAATTTAATAAGTGTTAGTCAACTTTGTGATAATGGTTATCTTGTGCTATTTACTTCTTTTGAATGCTTGATTCTAGATTCCCTCACCTACCAATTTATATATAAGGGAACTAGAAGTGGTAATATTTATGTTATTGTTCTTAACTCTATTAAGCATGTGGTTGGTAGATGCCTTATAGACAAATTGAATGATATTTTGCTTTGGAACCGCCAGCTTGGTCATGTAAATATGCATCAATTAAAGAAGTTGAGCAAAAAGGACTTAGTCAAGGGACTTCCCAAATTAGATTTTGAAAAGGATGAAGAATGCCAAACTTGTATACAAGGAAAGCAAACCAAGTCCTCCTTCAAATTCAAAGGAGTCATTGGCACTAAGAGAGCTCTTGAGCTTCTTCATATTGATCTATTAGGACCAATGAGAATGCAATCGCTTCGTGGTTCCAAGTATTGCCTTGTTATTGTCGATGATTTCTCTAGATATACTTGGAACTTCTTTCTCGTTTCAAAGAGTGATATGCTTGATGTTTTCTCTAGTTTTTACAAATGAGTTCACTACTACAGAAACGGACTTTTGCGTCGGTCGTTTAACCCCATTTGGCGTCGGTTTCTGACCGACGCCTATGTGGGCGCCGCTAAAGGTCGAACACTTCGGCGTCGGTTTTTTAACCGACGCCTATATTCCATATAGGCGTCGGTCTTTTGGTATATAACCGACGCCAAAAGTGTTCGCGCCACAAAAAATGGCATCATCTAGGGCACTTTCTGCGTCGGTTATTTACTAAACAACCGACGCCTATATGGAATATAGCGTCGGTCTTTTAGTAGATAACCGACGCATAAAGTGCCCTAGATGACGCCATTTTTTGTGGAGAGAACACTTTTGGCGTCGGTTATATACCAAAAGACCGATGCCTATAGGTTAAATAGGCGTCGGTTTGATATGAATATCCGACGCCATTTCCAGGACTGCTTTGGCCACATCAGGCGTCGGTTTATTGAAAAAAACCGACGCTGTAGGTCTTTCCTGACGGTTTTCTATAAATAACCGACGCCTATTTATATTTTTTTTTTCATATCAGTTTGCAGGCCTGCTGTGGCTGGTCAGCAGGATGAGAACCTGCAGTTCAGTTTTCTGAACTGCAGGTTTACGACATCCATTGATATCAGCCTACAAACAGGCCGCAAACCTGCAAAAGTCACAAGCAAAATTCTACATAAGTACATACATTCAGACATCAATTCAATTCTCACATTCACACATATAGAAACATTCAAATACATGTATTAACATTCAGAAATATTCATTTACATAGTATCATTCATTATCGCTATCAACATCCCAATTATATCTTACAGTTGCCACTGCTTGTATGGCTTTTGCCCATTCTTCTCTTACTTCATTTAATGCTTCCATCGTATATGGAGCATGTATATTTTTTAAACGTTTACCTGTAGTGTTGTCAGTTTTAAACACCTGCAAAGAGAATGATGTATATATATAAGTAATAATATAAAAATAATATAAGATTGATATATTGCATACTAACTAATGAGACTATATATAATACCTCATGTATGGTATCGATGTCCAATGCGGCATATTTGATAATCATCTGCATAAATCGCATCACATAGTATGCGCATGCCCAGCCATTGTCTTGTGTAGCACACTATAAATTGAAACATACAAAATAATACAACTAAGCACAATTCACATCAATAATATATATATTCGAGTCGGGAACTTACTTGTACGTTCTGCCAATTTATTGGCTGGTTCTTTTTCCTTGGGACCGTTCCTCCAGCCTTTTTGAATGCATCTAAACCCCTACATGTTAATATAACACAATAAATTGCATAAGTAAATAGTAATGTAATAAAAGATGTTAACAGATATAAAAATGAAATATTTCTCACCAGAATAATGGCATTCTCATTACGTGTCCAATTTTAGTGTTCAATGTACTCCCCGCAGGATCTAGATAATAAACAGTGAATGTCCCGGGGACAATAACTAGTAACTCCCAATGTCTACCGCTAGAAGTAAGAAGTTAACAATTAATAACTCAAAATGCAAAATAAAAATGGAATTTTCTTAAGTCCAAATTATAAATAAAGTAAACTTACTTGACATTGAATGGAGCTATTATTATCGTCTTCTTTTGCTGACCAAAAATTGTAAAAGAATCTATACAGTATTGTTGAACATTATCAGGGTCTTTAGCTACCAAACTAATCAATGATGGAATCAAAAATCCCACATGATCAAATGCAAATTGTTTGCAATGATCTTCGACTAGGTAGCTGCAAAACATATAGGCGTATGCATTAATATATAAGAAACCAGATCACCGGATCTTACACAAGGTATATGGATGTATAAACAAGATCTCACCTTATCCATGTCTCTATCATTGATGTATTCAGCCAATCATACATAAACAGCTCAATAATATCTTGTATAAATAAAGAGCTATCGTATGATTGACCTGCATAATCTGCATCTAAAGAAATAATTATAGGGCAATGTACATTATGTGCCCGTAGCCAACATGCCATTCCCCTACAAGCAGGACCTAACGGGTATGTTAGGTCAGTTGGAACCCAATCGGGTAATGCGGGAAGTGGAAGTGGAGGCCTAGGTGCTCCTGGTGTCTTCTTTTTAACCTGTACATATAATTTCAGATCAGTTGACATCATATATACACATTAACAGTCTAAATCAATGTAAATTTATCTTACAATTTCAGTCGTGTAGACGACATCTGCTTTGGGCCACAATATCACCCCGCCTTCTGCATCAGCAAGTCTATCAATATCCGGGTGGGCATATGGCAATGTAGCTTCTCTCCAATAAGGTAACACACGTATCGGGCTCACACGAACGTAGCCCTGTGGCATTGGAGTCCCGTGAAACATTGCCCCAGGAAGGGACGGGTAAGCCTGCGCCTCTGCAACAACGTAGTCTTGCATTCTTAAGCGGCATGGCTTCAATGCCTACAAATTTACGTAAAGAATATTATACATATATACATATCATCTTGAAAACATAACAACTTGAAAAGACTAACTACAATGTCATAAACAATACTTACAGTAGACGTGCTAGGCGATGGGTCTCCAGGATTACTCGCAGTCTGTGCATCAGGAGAAGAGTGGGTCGCCATAGGCGTATTGGAAGCCTGAGATGCCTGCCACCGCAACAATTCTTCCTTGACCTTCTCAGCAACTACATCGTTGATCTTCTTAGCAACTAAATCCTCAACTCTCTTATTCTCCTATACATGGATAAAAGAAACATTAGCTTCTTATTAATGAATTTCCTTTTGCAGTAACATTCTAAAAAAAGAATAGGTTACCTCTTCTTGAGAAAGTCCCGCTCTGGGTTTGCGCTGGGATGGCCCAAAGAATGCTTTGATGCCAACACCAGCGCCGGTACCTCTAACACGTCCAGGATGCTCTGGGTTACCCAGAGCAACTGTCAATTCATCCCTTGTGCCCTGAGGGATGAACGTGCCTTGTTTCCTCTGCTCGTGCAGCTCCCGCTAATCACCATAAACAGAAATTGGTAAGTTAACACCACAAATAAGCAATATTCAAACGATTTCTCTAAGAGTTGTATTTTACCATTTTTGCAGCCGCCTCAGCAGTTACAGGCTTCTTTATTTCACCCTTCTTGTTTTGCCTGCCAGCTATCCAGATATCATGGCGAGGCATGGGTGTGGCAGACTCCTGAGTAGGAGCAGACTCCTGAGTAGCCGCAGACTCCGCCTGTAGTCTTTGGCGAATGCTTGCATAGCCTTTTGGACCCATAGTGTGGTCATGCACATTCAGTGCACGCCTTGCTTTTTGTGTGTCACTGAGGGCCTAGTTAGTATGCACATTAATGATTTGGTTAGTAGCACTAAATGCTAATCTTGAATAGGTGAATACAATGTATATTAATTAAATTAGGAGTGACACCTAATACCTTGAATTCTTCAGATTTTCTTGAAGCAACAAAATTGTCCCAATCTTCTTTGTCCAAGAAGTTCCATTGTTCAAGGGCTGACTTCTTCTTCTTATCACCCTCTTTTATGTATTCTCTGTTCAGATTTGTCCTATAATTCCTAAGCATCTTTCCAGCGCGTTGCATCACATTTTTACGATGCAACTTCTCATCCAATGCAAACAGATTCTGTAAAATAGAAATGTTATTAACTAGTATCCAAAATAGAATTGCAAATAATAGAATTTGTAATCTACAAAATAGAATTGCAAATAATAATAACTCACGCATAAATCCTTCCATATCAAGTCTTTTTTCCCTTGAGGAACTTTATGCCAATTGTCATACTTAACACCACAATGGCTCCAAGTGGTACACCCAAGATAGTTCACAAAATTATTGCGGTTCACTCCAATTGGATTTCCTCCATTATCAAACTCCACCACCAATTTAGATCCACTACCACTTAGCGCTAATAACTTCTTCAACAGAGTGATGCCCCTTTTCTTGTTAAGTGTCTGGTGTTGCGCATCAAGTTGCTCCAGTGCTTCAGTGGGTACAGGTGCATCAACCTAAAATTTGACAAAAATAAAACACACTAACTTAGCCCAATATAGAAATATAGGATATATGACATAACTAGAAGATAATGAATTTTATAGAAATACAGGATATGTTTTTAGAACTTACATTAGTATCCTCGCCATGCTCGTCATGGACAGCATGCTCATCATGGACTTCATGCTCATCATGGACATCATGCTCATCATGGTCAGCCATCTGAAAATGTCATTAAAAAGGCAAACATTGAGCATTTCTATTAACTAGAAAAAGGCAAACATTTAGCATTTGTATTAACTAGAAAAAGGCAAAAATTTAGCATTTGTATTAACTAGAAAAAGGCAAACATTTAGCATTTGTATTAACTAGAAAAAGGCAAACATTTAGCATTTGTATAAACATACATGTCTCTAAAATTGTGATCTTTTATCAATTAACAATCCTTCATTGTGATCTCCGCGCACATATAAGTCATCATTAGCTTCAATATTTTGTGGAGTTGGCAACCCAACTGAGAATGGACTGGAGTCATCATACTTATCATAGTACTCTTCTTCATCTATAGGATCTTCAATGAACTGTCTTTTACCATGAAGAACAACCGACCATTTATCATTTGCAGGCTCATCGATATAGAATATTTGTTTCGCCTGTGATGCCAATATGAATGGTTCACCCTTCTCGCCAATCTTTTCAAAGTTCACCAAAGTGAAACCCAATTCATCCACTATAACTCCTTTGGTGTTATCAACCCAATTACATTTAAAGAGCGGAATTTTGAAATCTATGTAGTCAAACTCCCAAATGTCCTCAATGACACCGTAATATGACATTTTAGCTTCACGTGGACTCTTATCCTTTGCACTTGCAAAGTACATAGTCGACGCTTGAAGAGTGACCCCACTATTTTGGACGACACTCTTATCATCTTGGCGCTTTGTGTAATATGTGAATCCATTAATGTCAAACCCTTCATAAGACATAACATTCGGTTTTGGTTTAAAGGCGAGGCATTTGATAGTTTCTGTAATATCATTTGGTGTTTGAGATAGTTGATGTAAGACTTTATCTTCAAACCACTTAGTAAAAGTCTTATTATGCTCTCTAGCAAGCCACATTGAACTTGCTCGAGGATATTGTCTCTTTATGAAATTGGTATGTTCCTCGATATAAACACTCACTTCATCCATATTGTGTAAAATATACAAGTGAGCTTGTTCCAACTGCTCACGGCTGATTACTTTCACCCGTGATCCCAAAATTCCTTTGCCCTCCTCAATATTCTTGTCATTATCAGGAGTGTCATTACCACTGAGAAAGTCATTGCAAAAATCCATAACCTCTCTCGCCACATAACCTTCAATAATACTCCCTTCAGGCCGATAACGGTTTCGAACATCACCTTTAAAAACGCTCATGTATCGTTCAAAGGGATACATCCAATGCAAGAAAACTGGTCCCAACATTTTCACTTCCCTAGTCAAGTGGACAACAAGATGTACCATGATATCAAAGAACAAAGGAGGGAAATACATCTCAAGCTGACATAGGGTAACAACCACTTCTCTTTGCAAATTATCGAGAGTATCAGGGTCAATAACTTTGCTGCATAGACTGTTGAAAAAGAAACAAAGTCTGGTAATTGCAAACCTTACATGCTTCGGCAATATAGATCGAATTGCCACGGGCAATATTTGTTGCATTAGAGTGTGACAATCATGAGATTTAAGACCTATCAACTTCAGATCTTTCATTGATACCAATCTACGGATGTTGGATGAGTAACCATGTGGCACCTTAACATTTACCAAACATTCACAAAAAGTTTTCTTCTCCTTTCTAGACAACGTGTAACAAGCGGGAGGTAAGTATGTTCTTTTATTACCCATTTCACGTAATTCTGTTAATTCTGACCTTATTCCCATTTCACGTAGGTCCAGTCTGGATTTTATCCCATCTTTAGTCTTACCTGGTATATTTAATAGAGTACCAATGATGCTATCACATACATTTTTCTCAACGTGCATTACATCGATACAATGCCTGACTGTCAAAGAACTCCAATAAGGAAGATCCCAAAATATTGACTTCTTCTTGAATGAAGAATTGTCACTCCGTGTGGCCATACTACATTGTGATTTCTTACCAAATTCATTGACAATGTCTTTTACTCTTTCATAAACAACATCCCCTGGTATAGGTTTAGGTGCACTTCGTTCATCATTCCATCCATTGAATGCTTTGCGCTTCCTACGATACAGATGGAATTTTGAAAGAAACCTTCGATGACCAAGATATACAGTCTTGCCGCCATGTTTTAGTCTTATTGAATCAGTGTTTTCTTCACATATAGGACACGCTTTAGCTCCTTTGACACTATATCCAGACAAATTCCCATATGCTGGAAAGTCATTAATAGTGCAAAACAACATAGCGTGCAAATGAAATGTCTCTCTTGCTGAAGCATCATAGGTCATCACACCTTCAGCCCAAAGTTTCTTTAAGTCATCAATCAAAGGTTCAAGATAAACATCGATATCATTTCCGGGTTGTTTAGGACCCGATATCAACAATGACAACATAACGTACTTATTTTTCATACACATCCAGGGAGGAAGATTGTATATAACAAGCATGACTGGCCAAGTGCTATGTTGGCTGCTCAATGTCCCGTACGGATTCATCCCATCTGTACAAAGCCCAAGTCTTAGATTCCTATCTTCTTCACCAAATTTAGGGTACAATAGATCAATCTTCTTCCACTGTGGGGAATCAGACGCATGTCGTAGGATCCCATCATTATTTTTCTTAACATCTGCATGCCACCTCAAATTCCTCGCATCTTTCGGATTTGCAAACAAGCGTTGAAACCGTGATATTATAGGTAGATACCACAACACCTTGGCAGGAGAACCAGTTTTGGACTCCCCCGAAGTCGTCAATTTATACCGTGACGCACCACATTTTGGACAATCTTTCAAATCTACATAGTCCTTTTGAAATAATACACAATCATTCGGGCATGCGTGTATCTTCTTGGCCTCCATTCCCATTGGGCACAACATTTTCTTTACCTGGTATGTTGAGATTGGAAGCTCGTTTCCTTCAGGAAGCATTTCTTTCAACAAAGTCAACAATGAAGTGAAGCTTTTGTCGCTCCATCTATTGTTAGCTTTCAACTTATACAATCTCAAGACAGCGCTAAGCTTCGTAAACTTAGCACAACCTGTGTATAACGGTATCTCAGCATCATGCACAATGTTTGTAAAGATAGGAGGTGGATCGGTGTGCTCTACCCTACAACTATCCAGCATCGCATCAACGATGTCTGCTGGAACTGGTTCGTTCACATTTACGTCATCAGAGGCAATTTCTTCTTCCACCCAAGCACTGCTATCAACATCTACTGGTTTCGATTTTGAAATCTCTCCATGCCAGTGCCATTATGTATAGCCTTGTACAATCCCGTTGCACATGACATGACTTTTGATTTCCTCACCAGTGTTGACTTTCAAGTTGTTACCGCAATGCCTACATGGACAGTAGAACCTATCTGTAGGTTTTTTCCTATGTTCCTCGGCAAATCTAATAAACTGATCAAGACCAGATATAAACTCTGGGGTGCAACGATTACGAATGGACATCCATGATCTATCCATTCTATGATCAGAGAAAACAAGTATATATTAGGAAACAAGTATATATTAGGAAAAGATTAGGGTATACACTTACATCCTAAGCGTATAATGTGATGTCATTCTTATATATAATAAATGTGTACCACCTATCCCATCCTTGAACACCTAATCTCACTAGTAAGTGTATAATGTATATTTGGTTTTCAAGAAAATTTCGGCAGCATTTCCCCGCTGTTCTCTAAGTACATATGTACTTAGAGAACAAACGGGGAAATGCTACCGAAATTTTCTCGAAAACCCAATACACATTATACACTTACATCCTAAGTGAGATTAGGTGTTCAAGAACAGTCCCAAACCGGGGACTATCCAAGATTTACTCCTAATGAGTCAATCTTGGATGGGTTTCTAGGCCAACAAATACATTTGATGTCATTCTTATATATAATAAATGTGTACCACCTATCCCATCCTTGAACACCTAATCTCACTAGTAAGTGTATAATGTGTATTTGGTTTTCGAGAAAATTTCGGCAGCATTTCCCCGCTGTTCTCTAAGTACATATGTACTTAGAGAACAAACGGGGAAATGCTACCAAAATTTTCTCAAAAACCCAATACACATTATACACTTACATCCTAAGTGAGATTAGGTGTTCAAGAACAGTCCCAAACCGGGGACTATCCAAGATTTACTCCTAATGAGTCAATCTTGGATGGGTTTCTAGGCCAACAAATACATTTGATGTCATTCTTATATATAATAAATGTGTACCACCTATCCCATCCTTGAACACCTAATCTCACTAGTAAGTGTATAATGTGTATTTGGTTTTCAAGAAAATTTCGGCAGCATTTCCCCGATGTTCTCTAAGTACATATGTACTTAGAGAACAAACGGGGATATGCTACCGAAATCTTCTCGAAAACCCAATACACATTATACACTTACATCCTAAGTGAGATTAGGTGTTCAAGAACAGTCCCAAACCGGGGACTATCCAAGATTTACTCCTAATGAGTAAATCTTGGATGGGTTTCTAGGCCAACAAACACAATAATAGATATGACAAATATATGCAAGCAAAAGATTTGTTCATATATGCAAGCACAAATGTATGACAAATATATGCACAAATTAGAAGTTCATAACCCTCATAACCCCCCATCTTAGGATGATGAAGGTCCATCTTTGCAGTCCTTGGCTACCATATGAGCCAATGAACAAGGAAGTTGGTCGTTTGTCCCAGGATTAACATTGTGAAATTTGAGTTGAAGAACATGAACAAATTTGAGTTGAAGGTCCATCTTTGAGGTCGGTCATCTAGGTTCACCCACAATACAACTTATCAGAAGAACATGAACAACTTTCAGGGCAAGGTCAAAGCAAAAATCAGAATGATGATGACATTGATGAATTTTTTGTTGGTTGAGATTGAGAAATTCATGCCCAACTATAATATATTTCACTCATATTTTAAGCCCTTTTTAGTTAGAGGGACCATAGGGCTGAACGTATATGACCACATTATGACTTTATAGAGGTTCAAGTAAAATTAAGTATTGATTGAGATCTTGATAATAATGTTCTATCTGATCTTGAAGATTTTTGGATGGATAAAAAAGATATTATATATGAGGGTATGAAATTTCCATCCTTGAGGTGCTTATATAGGTGAATAAGTGGATTTTAATATTGATACTTTGTGACATAATAGTTATGTCTTGATTTGGTGAAATTCGGAGTAGTAATACTAATTTAGTTTGATTATTTACGAAATTAGACATATATGATTGTGTTCAATACATTATGCACGTCTTGCATCTTAAAAAATATATTTAATAATGTTGTAGGGATGATTCTACGTTGAGGCGACTTTCAGGACTTGTAAAATCTAATTACAAACAGATTAAACGGTGTTTTCCTTTTTGTTTGGGAGAACAAATAGATAGGTACTCGTAGAGAGAGTGTTTATTTATGTTTAGGATATGTTTCTTGGGTTTCCTTTTTGGTATAGGAAAGTGACCCATCAGTTGCTAATAGTTAATGTTTTAATTAGATTTGCGTTTTGAGCATCCTTGTATCTCACAATCCGACATAGGAAAAGACGACCTGGCAGTTTGGTAGGGGAGGGGGTTCTCTCAATCACAATCAAATATGATTGAAAAATTAAACCGTTCTCCTTTGAAAAATTACAAGCAAATATAAATGACAAAATGAACCAAATTGCAATAAAAAACAACAACATGTTGAATATGATTGAAGCAAAAATGAGCTGTGTAACTAGGTATAAAAACTCATAACCAAATGATTGACCAACAACTCAGAAACCAATCTGACCTTATAAAGAACACACATTGAAGGATCCTATAACAGAGTAAAATCGAACCTGTAAGTAGCAAGCTCGTGGAGGAAGAAGAGGAGTAGCTCTGTCGGTAGCGAGCTCCGTTAAGGAAGAAGAGCAGTGGAGGCGGCGACGTTGAGCAGTGGAGGCGGCGGTGTAGGCAGTGGAGGCGGCAGCGGCGTAGGGCAGTGGCAGCAGCGGCGGAGACGCGGGGGTCGTCAGGCGGAGATGCGGTGGCGGAGAGGCAGTGGCAGTAGTGGCAGAGACGTCGGCGGAGAGCAGCGACGGAGAGCGAGCGGCGGAGAGCAACAGTGGAGAGCGAGCGGCAGAGAGCAGCAGCTGGAGTCGTCGGGCAGAGAGCGAGCGGCGAGCAGCAGGATGAAACAGGAAGAAAGGGGGAAGAGCTGGGTGATCGGGTCTATTAATTTGGTAATCAACATCGGTTATTTAGAAAACCGACGCCTCTAACGCTTTAGCGTCGGTTGTCTGTAAAAAACCGACGCCCGTTTAGAAAACCTGTACCCTAAATTTTTTGGCGGGAACCATAATCAGCCTCGGTTATCTGGCACAACCGACGCTGAAAGTGGGACATTTTTGCACAAATTTTCATTTTAAATAGGCATCGGTGAATACCTATAAAACCGACGCTAAAGATGGCCTAAAATGTTTTTGCTCGAAATTTGGATTTCGCGGGTGATTTTAGGCGTCGGTTTTTTATAAACAGCCGACGCTGAATATAAAGCGGTACCCGTGTCTGGCTGGTCTTCAAATATAGACGTCGGTTTGTATAAATAACCGACGTCTAATAGTATCGGCATCGGTTTCCGTAAACAACCGACGCCCAGAAAAGCGACACTAAATGCTATTTCTGTAGTAGTGGTTGAGAATGAAGCTTCTTGCCAGATTATTTCCATCCGTAATTTGAAAATGAGCTTTTTGAGCATTTTTGTCAAGAATCAGGTTATGCACACAACTTTTCTTCACCTTAAACACCTCAATAAAATGGTGTTGTAGAGAGGAAGAATAGGTCTCTACAGGAGATGGCTAGGATCATGCTTCTTGACTTTGATACTCCTAAGAAGTCTTAGGCTAAAGTTGTCAGTACCTCTTGTTAAGTGCAAAACTGTGTTTTCACTCATCCCTTTCTTAAGAAAATCCCCTATGAACTATGGCGTAGTAGGAAGCCTTCTATCGAGTATTTTCATGTTTTTGTATGTCTTTTTTTGTTTTGAATATGAAAGATTCTCTTGACAAGTTTGATCCAAAATCGTATAAGGCTTTCTTTCTTGGCTATAGTACTACTAGAAAGGCATATAGAGTTTATAATGCTGATCTTGCTAAGGTAGAAGAATCTATTAATGTAAAGTTTATTGAGACTAACCCCTCTATTACCAAAGATATTGCTTCAAATGATAATGTTGCAGATGAAGTAATTCATATCCTTAAAGAACTCAACATCACCCAAAAGGGAAAAGAGGTGGCTTCTCAAGAAGAAGAAAAAGATGATGAAAAGAAGGATCCAACTCCCCGGTTTGCAAAGAATCATCCTAAGGAGATGATGTTAGGTGATCCATTTGAGAGAGTGAAGATGCAGGATGCATTCAACAAGAACAAGCCAACAACATCTTCATCTCACAACTAGAGCCTAAAGATGTCAAGGAAGCTCTTGGGGATGAAGAATGGATCCTAGCTATGCAAGAGGAGCTGGAACAATTTGAGAAGAACAAAGTTTGGACCCTTGTGCCAAGACCAAGTGATAGAAAGATCATTGACACCAAATGGGTCTACCGCAACAAGCTAGATGAAAGCGGCAAAGTGGTAAGAAACAAAACAAGGTTAGTGGCTCAAGTCTACAATCAACAGGAATGTATTGACTTTGATGAAACATATGCATCTGTAGCTAGACTTGAGTCCATTCGTATGTTGCTTGCTTTTGCTAGTCATAAAAACTTTCTTTTATATCAAATGGATGTTAAAAGTGCATTTTTGAATGGTACAATTGAGGAGGAAGTGTATGTTGTACAACCTCCAGGCCTTGAACATGATAGTCTACCTAACCATGTTTATTTGTTGCAAAAAGCTCTCTATGGACTCAAACAAGCACCAAGGACTTGGTATGAGAAATTAAAGAACTTTTTGTTAGATCATGGTTATATCATGGGCAAAGTGGATTCTACCATGTTTCTAAAGCACACTTCTAACATTTTTCTTCTTATTCAAATATATGTTGATGATATCATTTTTGGTAGAACTAACCTTGATCTTTGCAAAGAATTTAGTGATCTTATGCAGAGTGAATTCGAGATGAGTGTGATGGGTGAAATCACATTCTTCCTCAACTTCCAAATCAAACAAACAAAAGATGGGAACTTCATCAACTAAGGCAAGTACACAAGTGAACTACTTAAGCACTTTGGGATGGAGAATACCAAGCCGATGGACACACCCATGTCAAACACCACCAAACTTGATAAAGATGAAGAAGGTGAAAAGGTAGATGAGAAGCTCTATAGCAGTATGATTGGAAGTTTACTTTACTTAACTGTCTCTAGACCTGACATAATGTTTAGTGTTGACTTGTGTGCTAGATTTCAATCAAATACTAAAAAATATCATCTTATAGCTGTTAAGAGGATTCTAAGGTACTTAGCCAAAACTCAAAACTTTGGACTATGGTATCCCAAGTCAATGGACTTTACTCTTACTGCCTATAGTGATGTCGATTATACATGCTACTTGATTGATAGAAAGTGCACAAGTGGCACTTCTTCCTCCTAGGACCATGATTGATGTCTTGGTTCTCCAAGAAATAGAGCACTGTGGCATTATCAACCACCGAGGCTGAGTACATCACATCCGAGAGTTGTTGTGCCCATGTCCTATGGATGAAGCAAATGCTCCAAGACTTTAACATTCATTTTAATGCTTCTCCTATCTATTGTGATAATACTAGTGTAATTAACTTGTCTTACAATCCTATATTGCATAGTAGAGCTAAACATATAGAGGTTCTCCACCACTTTCTTCATGATTACATTGTCAATAAGGATATTTATATCACACATGTAGACACAAAAAATCAGTTGGTGAACATTTTCACTAAACCCCTAGCTATAGAGCAATTTAACTTTATTAGATCAAAATTACTTATAAATTCTTTGAATGAATCTGATAGGCCTTCTAGCTAGTAGTAATCCATCCTATATGTTTTGTATCTATCTTGATCATCTTTGAGTGCTAATATGCTTAAAATTGGTTTTTCATGTTCATATTGCCTTTTTTGGGTATTTTTTGCAAATGCTTGTTTTATCGCAAAATAGTACCCAACGACGAGTAATATGTGCCTAAGTATGTTTAATATACATAATGGACTTGCAAAATAAATTTAATTAACATTCAAATGGCTAGAAATTAAGTTTGATGGTTTTAGGTCAGGTTGACCAGCGATCAAGTTTCCCCCAAGACAAACTTGACCGATCCATGGCCGAGGGCTTGTTAAAAAATGACCAATCGGTTGGGTTTTCAACTCACATAACTCGACCGATCGACAGGCTGAAGCCAACTTAAGTTGGATTCGACTGACTATTCTCCCTCTCAACTAGAGAATAGTCAACCGATTCCTCTCCTCCTAGCCCTAAGCTCTCAACCCTATACATTCCCTTCCCTAACGTAGCCCTAATTTGACCTAGGGAGAAATTCCTAGACCTTCTGCCTTGCTCAACCCAGGTGTGTGAACTTTTTGGTGGAGTGGTTTGTGCATTTGATCTCTTCTTCTCCTTCTTTTTGCCTCCATGGATTCACATAGAAGAAAGAGACCCGCCCCTAGAAATGCACCATCCTCCTTCTCATATTCTCACTTGATTCCCTTCGATGAGACCCTCTTTATCCTAATAGAGGGTGTAAATAGATATAAGGACCTGCTTCCTAGGAGTCCTTTTCCTTTTAGAGACCTTTTTGAGCCTAGCCCTAGGTGTCAATATATCATCGATCAAGTGGAAAGATTGCTTTACATTCATCACCTATCTGCTCTAGCCGTCGATCGTAACTGCTTTCACAATTCCATGTCAAGCACGAAAGCAATTCATAAATTCTATGCAAATTTGTGTTGGAATTATGACTCCCTTGTACCCCCAATGAATACTCAAGTTATCCTTACTTCTATGATTATCGGAAAGAAATTCCAAATATCGGATGATATCTTGAATGTTTTCTTTTCAGGAGCTGATGAGAATGATACCTGGCGTAAGGATTATGGTGAGTATTTTTGACCTTTTGGACCCTGAAGGTTTCTAAAAGCAAAATGAGATCACTCTTCCTGATATCCATCACTATCTGAAGAAACATGGCGTTCCCTATAAGAATAAGAGCACCCTACCCTCCTCCTCCTTAGATCTCAAGAAGCATATATTAACCCTAGTGGTCAACTGCAACATCCATCCAAAGAAAATCCAAACGGATATTGTAGAGAACATTGCGGTGTTAATGTACTACATCTTAAAGAATGTCAGAGTAAAGTGGTATAGATATATCCTCCACCACATGACTTGCTTTGACTCTGGGAAGAACACCCATGGCACCCATCCTCCTTATCCTACCCTGATATGTAGTCTTTTCCAGTTCGCCAGTGAGAAATCACTATTCTCTGACTTCCACTATAGACCTACCAGGAAGGGAGTGTGTATCAGTGAGACCACCATTTAGACATCTGTGCATATCCTTTCCTCCACCACACCCAGTGCCTCACCCTCTGCCTCTGCCTCTGCTGCCCCTTCCTCTACCTCCACCCGAGCTCCTCCACCTCCTCATCCTACCTGACCTAGACATGCCTCGTTCCGTGTATCCAATGAAGCCCTCATGGGTTACATGATACACAAACATGCATACAACCTCCAAGTCTAGGAGCATCTGCACTAGGATATATGTTCAATCATGTCTAACACGAACTTATCCTATACACACCCTTACCCCACCTACCAGCCACACCTGATAGTGATTATGTATCCTATGTATACAATCACTTCTACCCAGCACCTGAGCCTTCCGCTACTGCTCCCACACCCTCTGCTGTTGGTGGTCCTGCTCCTGTCTTCCTGTCATTACCTACTGGCCCCTTGGCCACTCTGCTTTCCAGTCTGGGCAATTTTTCTCCCTCCTTCCCTTAGGCCAATGAGCTTTATGCTCTTGGTATGACTTGGGATGAGCAGAATGCTCGTTGGCCCAGTTGTGGCTTCGGTCCTTCTATGGATGAGGAGATGCTTGACTAGGTTGATGCCGAGACTACTGATGCTGGTGATGGTGAGGATGATGATGGTGATGGATCTGATGGCTTCACTGGTGACTCTGGTGATGAAGGCATTACTGCTGCACCTTCAGACAGAGACGATGACTACGAGCCTGATGACAAGGATGATGATGATGTTGTAGACATAGATAGCTTAGATGTCTAGATGTTCTTAGTTTTTAGTCTAGTTTGTTGATCATATATATCTTTCTAGGCTATTTTGTATTAAAGACATCTGGGCACATGATCTGAGATGTACTATTTTATTTTTAGCTCTCATCGCTTCTTGCTTGTAGTTGTTTTCATGAAAATATGTTTCATGAGTTATAATCTATCATCTATGCATTCTTACTCTTTGATCTATTATATCTTATGAGTTGGTTCCATATTTCACCATATTTTGATTATGACCTAGCTTTTGTGTTTCTCTCATCTCTGTTTGATGTATGTTATGAGATTGCATGTTTGAATATCTGCTTGGTTGTGTTTGGAGAAGACTTTTTGTATGCTCTTCTACCCCCTTACTTTTTGATAATGTCAAAAGGGGGAGAGAAAATTTCAATGTCTTGAAACTCAATCATATTGCTATTATTGCTTATGTGATCATTTTCTTGTTCTTTATATGCTTTATCATGTAACTTGCTAAAGGACCATATAGTGCATGCATGGTATATTGCTTTGTATAGAAAGAGTAACTATGCAGGTTAAAGTAAGCATAGATTGAGGGGGAGCAAGTCACATTGTTCAAATCTTGAATCCCCCTAATTCACAAGGAAAAGGTATACTTTCACTATTCCTTTCAATATGTTTGAGGAATGATTTGTCATTGTCAAAAAGGGGAGAACGTTGACCTAGAGGTTATACATTGTCCATATTTTGATAATGACTCAACCATTCCATTCATATGTATCTAATATGTGTATTCAATATTTATCTCAGGTGTTAGGTACATGAAAAGAACAAATTTACACAAGCCCTAGCTTGTCAAAGTTCAAGTCAAATGCAATACAAGTATGCAAATAGGGAAATCCATTCAAACAACCTTAGAAGAATTTTGTAATCACTTGTATTGATGATATGACTTGTAACTAAGATGAGAAAAATATGTGGGACACTTTGTACCATGTTTTAATCACTTTAGAAAATTGATCACAGACTGCTGATCGGTCGAGTTTCAATCTCGACCGATCCCTTGGATCAATTTTGTGATATGTGCATCAATTGAGTTGGGCATTCACAAAACTTGACCAAATGGGTTACTGACCAAATACGATTTTAGCTGTTCGGTCGAGTTTTCCAGGACAAACTCGACCGATAGTTTGAAAATTGGGTTTGTCTTTTAGCCAATCGGTCGAGTTACCTTTATTGAATCTCGATTGAATGTACTGTATAGAAAATGTAGAAAAAGTGATTCTAACTATTGGTGACTTGTTTGGACGAAAATGTATCTGTTGCCTTGAGAAAAAATGGCTATATTTCGGCCCTAAGTGTTTCCCAACTCAAGGGAGCACCCCCAGCTATAAATAGGACCTCTTGGAGTTCATTCTAAGGTTGCTCATTCACTACACACAAGGTCCTTGCTATAGTTGAGTGTGCTACCACCCTTTGAGCCCCTTTCTCTCTCTATTTTACACTTCATTTCATGATTTGTGAGTGAGTTAGGATTATTGTAAGAGAGCTCCACCTTTGTGCATGTAAAGCTCTCAGTCTTCCACTACTTCCCTATCCCCTTCTCTCATGAAGAAAAGCTAAAGCAAGCTCCATCGAGTGAAGAAGGACTATAGATGGTCCTCTTCAAGGTTGATGAAGAGGTG
This sequence comes from Alisma plantago-aquatica, assembly GCA_963693085.1. Classification (NCBI taxonomy): domain Eukaryota; kingdom Viridiplantae; phylum Streptophyta; class Magnoliopsida; order Alismatales; family Alismataceae; genus Alisma; species Alisma plantago-aquatica. Next base: position 49,027,766 of record OY856411.1, read on the forward strand.
GTGATCTTCTCCAGGTAAAGGAGAAGGCAAAGGCTAAAGATCTAAGAGGAGAAGCAAAGTCCTTCAAGGCGGAAGACTTGAGCTAGAGTGGGTAAGACCTAGGTGAAGGCTGACGACTCAAGCTAAGTGGGTAAGTTCCTTGTTAAGGTGGAGATATCCTTGTGGTTGGATGGGTAAGTCCTTTAGTGGTCTATTATTGTAAATCTCTATGGTGATATAATAGAGAAAAGCACTTGCAAAGTCCTAGAGCTTGACCTCTCTAGGTAGTGGATTGACTCACTTCTATTTTGAAGTGTGGAACCACTTTACATCCCTTTGTCAAGTGCTTGCTATCAATCTATCTCATCCTTGCTATGCTTGTTAGATAGGACTTCAAATTTCCATTAATCTTTTACTCCTAATTAATATAATTTTAAGGTCTAATCTATTTTGTGAGAAATTTTGTAGATCTATTCACCCCCTAGAGCCCTTAGATCCAACAGTCTCATCATTTCTCTACATCTAAAGAAAGGAACAAAAAATTAAGGCATTTTCTTAGCCAGTGAATTAAAAGTGGATGGTTAGGATAATCTCACCTTGAGTGGCTTAAACCTTATTTAGTGGGTTTGGGTCATGTCATGCATGGCCCAATGGTTGGACTTGGATGGGTCCATATCAAATTTGGGCAACACCATGGAATTCTAATGATCATTTAGTCTCAGTTTGGGATTGGAAAGAACTCATCAAAGATGTCAATATGAAGGATGGGAGTTTTTTCCCCTTACTACTATGGATGAAAATAAAATCTCAATGTCCCTTTTCTGTATTAGGTAAAATATTACTATCGAGAAAACAAAAGTATTGAGGAACAATGTACACTGGGGGAGCTAACTACAAAGAAACCAGTGACTCTGTATCATCCTATCCAACCCCATAGGAGCCTAGGAATGGCCTTACCAAAGACCATTAAACTATTTATAATATCATCAAAAACCACCAACCCATCCCTGTTCTGGCCACCATGTAGCCTGGAGTTCCTTTCCTTCCAAACATGGTACATAATAGTCGGCATACAAAGACCCACAAAGCACCTCAATGGTTGGTTCCTCTTCATGTTGTCAAGAACCTAGCTCACATTGGTCTCTAAATCCACAGTGGGGGAACCTCCCTAGCTGCATTTCAGCATCACACACACCCAAAGATATCTACTGAAATCACACATCCACCAGAGATGGGTATGAAATTCGTCCTCCTTCCCATAGATAAGATATTTCAAGTTGGTGCCTAATCCCCACTTAATCATTCTGTTAGAGGTGGGGAGTTTCTACATGACACCCCTGTAGAAGCAACAACTCCATTTGGGCATGTGATTTTTGACTCCAAACAAGGAGTGCCCAAGGCACCGATGGACCCATCATCTGCAAGACCAACGATTTGCTGACCATTTTGTGCCAGGTGCCATTTTGTTGTAGGTAGTTGTATTTTACTAGATCCCAAACATGAAGCATCCCCATACACACCCTGGAAGCTCTGTTCATGGCCGTCTGATTGAGAGATGTGCCATACCTTCTTTTAGTCCACATCACCTAAGGAGAAGCATCATTGAGTAGGAAAGTGTCAATCCATTTTGCCATAGCATGTTGAGGCAATAGCTATAGATCTGGCACTCCCAGGCCCCCAAAATTCACTGGAGCCACCACAATAGTTCAGGACACCATGTGTCCCTTACCAGCCAAAAGGAAGGAGCTGATAATGTCTCTAGCTTTGTCCAGGATGAAAGTGGGCAACTCCGCTTCTTGGCACTGAAAGGACCCTTTTCTCATCAAAACAAATTTAATGAGGACTATTCTCCCCACCATTGAGAGATTAAGCCTCGTCCACTTATCCATCATCGTTCAAAGATTGTCGATGACCTCCAAAAAAATCTCTACCCGCACCCCTGCCTCCCATAATTAAAATACCCATGTATTTAGTTGGAAACCGTCCTTCCTCCAGACTTACCGCAGCTCTGATTCTTCCCCTTATCGAGTCACATGATCAAGATAGGTAAATTTTGGACTTTATCTGGTTGATGTACAACCTAGTGAGCCTCCCAAAAGTTTTCAAGGTTGTCCCCATAGCCTTTATGTATTTGGCATGTGCAACCAGGAAAAGGAGTACGTTGATAACACCCATTTTTGTGGTATTTATGGCCCATATTTCATTGTCAAAACTGTCCTTTTAAAATGTTTTCCTCTCCATTTTGTCATGTTTTTGAATAAATGTGTCACACTATGCTCTTAACTCGTTTTTATCATCTTTTACAGAGTTTTCCTCGCTTTTCCACTCAAAATCAGAAAAACGGCCCGTCCCGACCCACTTACAAAGAATCAGCCTTTTACTAGTCGCACGACACATCCACTACCTGTCGCGGACGCTGGCCGATAGGGGGACAACCCGACACGAGCGTTTCACACAGTACAGTCACTGACGGACGATACGCCATTTACCCGATAGAGAGCTCTGACCGCCATGACTAATCAGCTTGTTAGGGCATGTCGCACGATACGAGCCGCTCACTGGAAGCAACTGCCCATCGCGCCGGATACCTTCGTAACCCGACATGCGATAGCCAAGCTACACCGGATGACACACACACGTAAATCATCCCCGAAGCCACGGATGCGGAACCGATAAAGAGTACGTGGCGCCCGGAGATCCGCAACCTCTTCCAACCACTGCCTATAAATAGCAGCTACATGACATCGATGGGACGGGTCAGAATCTCACGAAGGCTAACTTTGGAAGGCATCTGGAGCTAGCGTTTCGTGTCCCAGAGGTGTGTCAGGAGATACTAGGTGAGCACTTCCCCAACCCGAGAGGGGTGGGAGTGGTTCACTTAGAATCTATCCTGGTAGCTGCAGCAACCCGATATCGACCAAGGAGGCCACCCGATGTGTCGGGCTCCTAGATGGACCCCTATTCGAGACGGCTCACCTCTACACCTGATATAAGGAACCCGATACCCTAAGTCGTCTCTTGCCTGACATGATATCAATCCCGATACAGAATATCCGTCACGATGTGTCGCCCGAGAGGGTGGTATCCTGACCACGATCGTATCGGGGGAGGGGTGCCTTAACCGATATGCTTGTCCATCACGGCATACCACCCGACATGGCTTGTTGCCCAACATGAGCATGTCAGCCAGAGCTCCCGCCTGATATCGAGCTAGAGGCACCTTAGGGGTCTGCTGTTGTATATCACCCTCCTAAATAAAGGAGGCGATACCTATCTTCCCTTTTTTCAGTCATTTACTTTCTTTATTTACGCAATGTAACTAAACCCTTTATACAGTGCTCATGCTAATGGAATTAGAGGAGTTTTAATACATGTTGCTCTAAGTTTGGTTCCTTTTGTTGGATGATTACTTTATAGCATCCAAACTCTGGCTTGTATGCTTGGATCATGTTTTGACTAGCTATCGAATCGTGTTTCCCATTACACCTCCCTCGAGAGAGGTGTTGTAACTCTATAGTTTGGTCTGATCAGGGAGTACGATAGTACCTAGGGTCAGAGTTGCTTCGGTTATCTTTCCTCTCCAACCCAAGTCCACCACCTTTGAGAGAGGGTGTTGGTGCTTATTCGGAGGTACTCTCTTCGAGAGAAGGGGTACTGGATGTTTTCTGTTGCCTCTTATTATACCTAAGCTTTCCTCCTTCGTTGCTTATCGAGGCAGTAGTGTTATCTCCTCTGGTTCTGTTGCAAAAAACCCCTAAAAATTGATAAATGCCAAAACCTTAATCTTCCTTATAACTCCAGTTGGAGATAGTTTTCTTTTGTTTTATCAATCTTATCTATTGTTCCGTTGAGAACATTTTCTTACCCTTCTTTTACCGAAGTATAGAGTGTTGATTCTGTGTTCTTAGCACGACCACCCTTGTCCATGTGGTTCGACCCCGATCGCTACTTCAGACCCCGTCATCGTTGCGGGGGCCTACGAGTCGGGTTATTTAAAAGTCCAACTACTTCAATCCACTCCTTTGGACACACGATTTAGGCCAGTCAACTTTTTGGCGCCGTTGCCGGGGACAAGGCAAAACAATACTATTAACGAACCCGAATCCACTAACTACACTCCCGTGCCTCAAGCTTAGTAATAAGCTTTACAACATAGTTTCTTTTAGTCTTCTAACCTGAATGTGTATAGAATAGTTCGTTTCATTAACACAAGTTTTCTAACTTGATTATACATTCTACTCAGGTACCCAGGGAAGAAGCACTCTACTCGGTTGAGCGTCGTTCATCATGCCACCTCGCGTAGAACCACCTCTTTCCAAGGATGAGTGAAATTCTAGAGTTGGACCACACTCACCTCCGCGTGGGAACAATGACCGTTACAATAATGATCATTTACATGAAGAGCTAGAAGAACCTAAATCAGAACAACTTGGGGATGATCATCATCATGAGAGACGTCGTCATCGTCGTAGGCATAGAAGGAATCATCATAATGAAGAGAAGAATCATAGGAACATCAACAGTGAAAATTCCGACGAAGAAGAAAAGACCCTCCGGGAGTTGGCTACCACGAAGGCCAACAACTCAAGATGTCCAGTTGTAATCCCAAGGTTTGATGCTGTAAACTTTGAGTTGAAGCCAACCATGATCTCCATGATTCAAAATAAAAGCTTTAAGGGAAGTTCCAAGAATGACAACCCCTACCATCACCTTGATACTTTCAAAAATATATGTGATACAATCAAAATAAGGGTAGTACCTCAAGAAGTGATCTATTGCAAGGGTTTCATCTTCTCCTTGGAGGATAAGGCACTACCATGGTACCTTGGACTGCCACATCAATCTCTGAACGGATGGAATTCTTTAGCAGATTCCTTCATAAGCAAGTTTTACCCTACAGAGAAGACCGTTAGGAACAGACAGAAGATCACATCTTTCACCCAAAAGCCAGGAGAAAACCTACATGAAACCTAGGAAAGATACCAGGAGTATCAGAGAGACTGCCCTCACCACAACTACAAGAAAGGTTTCTTGATAACAACATTCTACAATGGTCTGACCCCTGAAGAAAGAGTATCACTAAATGTAGTTGCAGGAAGCAACTTTCTTGGGAAGAAGCCTAGTAGATCTAGAAAGATCATAGAAAACATGGTAGAGCTACAAGCTGGTACTGACTACGACAGGACTGGTAGAGGATATGCTAAGAAAGCCGCTAATGAAGGACCGTCGGTCAAATCCAAGGCTCTTGAAGCTATCACCACTCAAATCCAAAAGATAGCCACTGATGTCAGACAGTTAAAAGAATTAGGAGGGAAAGGAAAGAAACAGATTGAGAAGGTGATGAAGTGTGTCACTTGCGGAGAAGGAGGACATGATATTGATAACTGCATTTACACCTGACCCAATGAATCAAGTGAAATCGAATCTGAAGCAGAGGAAGTTGAGAATGTTTCTTTTGTCAACTTCAAAAGACCGGACTACCCTGGTTTTAGTTATGGCAACAAGGATGCGGCGGAAAACTCGCATCAGTTGAATAATCCACCCAAGCAACCACAAGGTTTCGAGAAAAGAAGCGGACAAGGTCAGTACACCAAAACAACCAGTTTTCAACCAAACAAGGGAAACTTTCAAGGGCAAGGGAAGTACCAAAATCACCAAGCTGCTAACCCTAGCCAAGGCCAGGGACAAGCTAAGGAGCAGAGTCAGGAAAAGAACTTGAGTCAACCGGACTTAGTGGGAGAATTGTTTGTCTTTGTCAAGAGACAAGATACTATAAACAATCAGGTGGTGCAAAGCGCGCTGTCCAACTCAGGCATTCCGAATACGATGCAGGTCTAAATGTCAGATATGCAAACATATCAACACTAGATAGACCAGCAGCTAGCTCAAATGGCCGAGTTAATGAAGAATCCTTCAGGTAAGATACCATCCAACACTGAGTTTGCCAAAATGGTAGTACTCAAGTCAGGAAAGATAGTAGAACGCCCTAAATCATCCATGCCTGAAGAACCTAAACCAGGGGTTGCGGCAGAGAACCTGATGAATCCTCCATATTCATCTGCACAGTCGCCAATTCTGGGGATTTTTATTCCTCATATTGACTGATTTACCCTCACTTTGGTTCACCTTGAGTGTTTCACTAATTCCTTGCAAATATTGCCTAAATAGCTCTAATAACTAGTTTATTCGATGATATTCTCTCTTACACATTCCCCTTTCCCTCTACAGATCACCGCTAGTCGATCTTGATCCTTTTGGTTTCACTCATGTGGTCTCAAGACCGTATGAGCCCATGCGGTCCCAAGACCGTTTGAGTATGAGGACATGCAAGACCGTTTGCTCGCTGCCAAATCAAAGACCAATAGCCGAAGACCATTCGAGCTGTACGTATGCATGCACTCGAAGATCGTATGATACAATAACCGAAGACCGTTTGAGTTAGCAAGTTGTGCAAGCAACGACCGTTTACAGCCACCACTGGAGACCGTTTGAGTGATTAAATGTGCAAAACCATTTGGTCGCAGCATGAAAACCGAATGATTAATGCATGCATACAAATAGGATGATAAGGGCTGGCCACGCAAAGACCATTTGGCCACATAGTGGAGATCAGTTGCGCATGCAATTGAATATTGAGAAGTGTGAAACAATGAAATCGAATGACTAATTAAAGAATGAAACCGCTGGCTTGCGATGCATGGAGAACGCAAGGCACGATTGAATGGAGTATTAGAAAGGCTAGTAGTGTTCACGTGAGTTAAATGGAGTTTTGCAGCAGCAACTGTTGCACCTATGCATGCAGCCAAACCGAATGGAGAAAAGCAAAGCAACCAAACCGTGTGAGCTGGTTGAAAAGGTCAAACCAATGAGGACCGAATGAGAGGGTGAATGCAGCGAGCAGCAAACCATTTGGATGAATAAAGTGACTCCCACGTGAAGGCCAAATGATCACAACAGCACATGGACAGCTGAAACCGAATGGTCCGCATGAGGCAAATGAGACCGAATGAATTGGCAGCAGAAACTGAGAGGGCATGAAACCGACTCTGCAGACCGAGAGAAAGGCAAGACCGAGAGGAAAAGGAAGAGCAAGACTGAGAGGAAAAGAAGATGTGCAAGACTGAGAGGAAAAGAAGAAGCGCAAGACCGAGAGCACTAAGACCGCGAGGACTGAAGTGAGATCGAGACCGCGAAGGCTGAAGACCATGAGGGATGAAGTAAGTAGCAAGACCGCGAGGGCTGAAGCAAGTATTAAGACCGCGAAGAGTGCATGCATGCACACAGCGTGACCAAGAGAACAGAAACCGAATGGAAGAGAGTAAAATGTAAACCGTTTGGATAAGATATTTTCGGTCTGGAATCACACAAAAAAATGTGAGAGCCAGTCCAGTGCCTATAAATAGGACCCCAAGGGTCCCCATTAGGCATCCCATCTCACTACGGCCCAAGGCTGCCGGACTGGGACCAGGCCGAAACGCTGCCAGATTGCCCGAGCACCGTTTCCGACCAAACTTCACCCACAGCCTCAGAATCCCATCCTGAGTCCAGATCCGGTGAGCAGCCAGTCCGGGCGCAGATCTAGTAGGCTGTTCCATCACCATCTCACCATTGCTCACACCATAGCTCCACCTCATCCTACTCTTGCTATTCCGGAAGTTGACCCGAAGATCGAGGCGGAGAAACGGACGACATCGACCACGACGGAGCAGTCCCGGAGACTGCGACGATCTACACCGGGCTGTCACAGATCTACTCTTCTACTCTGACGATGCTTTCTTTCTCTCTCTTCTCCTTCTTTGTTGCTCCCTCTATGAAGAGCGAGTAGTTCCATCCATTGGGGTGCGGGGACTAGCCCCGCTACCTGTGTTTTGTATCTTGTACTAAAAAGATGTTATCATTTCGTTTCAATACTAAATCGTTTCATACATGCTTGAATGTTGGCCGCGTTCTTGTATGCATCTATTGTCTTTCGTTGTGGTTTGTCTACGACCGCTCTTGAGACTCGAATACCGATTTAGTTTTGGTTTCTGGTGCGTGTATCCACCACACACCCATTTCGGTATCTAGGAACGCTTTCTAAGGAGTGGAGTAAGCTCACCTCCATCATTGTACTTTTATACTATGAAATGGAATCAGTTGACGTACAAAAGTGTGACCTTGACAGGTCGAGGAACACACTATGAGGAGAGAGTGGTGCAAAGTACTTGACCATTCATTCGGGAATGGCTGACGTTGCAACACTCTCACATTTCTCGTAGCTATATCCTCAAAAGAGGGATAGTCTATAAGGATACTAATTGATTTGGTAATTTTCGCTCGCTTGTTAGTTTCCCGATGCACGTTTCACGAGGTTGAGTAAGATTTTCTCTTCGGAGACTACATATCTTCATTGACACGTAGATACGTACTGGATGAGAGTTACTCAACCCGTGAAGGATGTATGCATTACTCTTGTCCTATAAGACATCAGTATTGTACAACATCCATGTATCCTGCTTACAAGTCTTGCTACATTTGGTACAAGTACAATTCATGTGTAGTGGTGGTGAATACCCGCATCACCCCAGTGATCCATCATCATCTGCTAATCTTAGTTTTTAATCCTTGAACTAGTTTTTATTCTCGCCTTTACTTTTGCATGTTTTAGGTTAAATAACTCAAATCAAACTTGTGATTAACTTAGATTGATACGAAACAAGAAAAAGACACTCAGATTCTTAACGTTGTCCTTTGGGTTCGATCCTAAATCTGTACTACGATAAGGCTTCCACACTCTTGTGGGGTTGGAGCATTTATCTAGCACCAGTTGTAGATAAACCTAGAGAGAACATCAACTCCCTAGGGTTTTTGGTGTATATTAGGACTTCCATTGGAAGAGTAATCTTTTGGTGTAAGTTCTAGCTCCATCAAAAAATGGCGCCGTTACCGGGGACAACGGTATAAGAATTGTCTTTTTCAAATTTTGTGTTGATTTAGGTTTCTCTAGGGTTTTCTTTTTCTTTTCAAAAACCTAAAAAGTAAAGGACTTAATCTTGCATATCATCTTGGATTTGAAGTGGTTGGTCAAACTTGATAAACTCTTTCTTTGATTTCAGGTACCAATTCTCTTCAAAATGAAGCAGTCAGTGCCACCAACTAATAGTTGTCAATTCTGTGGCGACTATTCTCATGCATCGATCAACTGTTTCAACGTTCATCCTCTCTACGTGATGGCCTTGCGTCAAGTAATCATGAATCGTATAGTTGGGAAACTCAGAGCAGCCATTCCATACAACTATGGATATAACGCAGGTTATATTCCATATCACCCCGGAGGCTACTACGAGAAACCTATCTATGGTGGATTTCAAGGTGTAGACTGCAATACAGGAGGGCAATTGGAAAGCAACTCAAATCAATACTATGATGAGGGAAGCTATTTTCAACATCAATCAAACGGGTGCCATGAAGAGCCTTTTCATGAAAATCAACACATATTGATGGAGGAACTACGTGCCTTACAAACATCGGTGGCTCAACAACTAGCTGATCAGACAGCCGCGACCAAGAAGTTGATAGCCGACCTTAATCAACTTACGCAACTTGTCAACGCTCCTAAGCAACATGCAGAACAGCCACAAAATTTAACTAAGCACATCTCTAGTCCACATGTTGCAATAAATTATGATGATGACTACAAAATCATGTGGAATGTGCCTCCCAATAATTTTAAAGTGCCAGTACAGTGTGGGGAATCATCCTCAGAACCAATGACTGAACTCAAGGATGATACCTTCACCACACCACAGGAAAAAGAATCATTCTTCGAGCCGAAGTCTGACCTGGATAATGACTCTTGCACTATGCTCTTAGATGAAAGCATGAGTAACCAATATGAAGATTTTCTTCAATTGGGAGATAAATTGGGAACAAATTTTAATGATTATCCATCTTCTCCCCCCATAAACTCAGATCCGTCCATACAGATTGAGGGACAACCATTAATGATTGACTCCCTATATGACAAATGTTCTTCAACTTCAACTGTCCTGTCGTTGAATTCCAATGAAGAAGAGTCTATGTTACACGAACTCTACACCCCTTCTCAGTCAGACATAGATGAATATGAGACTGATTCAGATGAGGAGACGTCTTTTATGCAAGGGACTCAAATTATTACATTACTGGAAAAGGATCCAAATTTTCCTTATGAAGACATTTCTGATCATTCGGCTGATCTAGAAACAAACTTCGAGGATGGGACTGACCAAGATCCTGATCCAGAGACGAACCATACCACTCTCACTGATGATGAAACGGAATCAAGGGAGGATGAGGGGTCTCAAGATGACAATCTTATGACGGGTCCTTCCCATGAGATGACACCACCACAAGGAGTTCTGACGGAGCCAGTCCTCGAACAAGAACATGATTTTTCTATTGAATCTCCTTCTAGTCACTTGAACGAGTTGAAAGTGCACCATGAAGAGAAACATGAACCATCTCTTGACTTTGGGACGGATTATGATATTATCATAAACTCTTGTAATGACAAAAAGGACCCCTGGGATGACATCAAGCCACAAACCTATCCCTTTATAGCCACTCATCCCTATGAAGAAGCCCCCTCTAACACTCATGAAACTGAGATTTATCCATTACCTGAGCTAGTTTCCATTCCTCTGATAGAAACTCTTCCCAAGCACTCAATTGAACTGGAGGAGTGTTATGAACAAGAACTGGAACAACAATATATCAGTCCCAATATTGAGGAAACGGGTTCATCAAGGGATTTTAGCCCTCAAAATGATATGTCAAGGACTAATCCCTCTCATGAAGAGACATCACTGGAACCCCTACCTCAGGATCCCATGATTTCCTCACCCGAGCAAGAGTTCATTCTACCAGTCAAACCCTCTTCTAGTTACTTGGATGAATTAAGGATGTTCTACGAAGAAAATTCCGAACAAAACCTTGAAAAGAGGAACGACGCTCTTACCAAATTCAACATTGATAAAGATAATGATACTTCTCGAAATTACTCCTTTGAAGAAGAAATGTCACCCTGGCCACCATATCCTACCCAAGAAAACCCAGGTGATGAAATGAAGCCAGAACCGGATCCACCACCTGATCCTAGACAGGAGGAAGTTCAAGTGGCCGACCCTCAATCAACTGCACTAGATTTTGAAGAAAGTAGTTTTCCTTTGAACTTCGAGTGTGAGCCACAACTGGAAGGCACAAGTGGGCATAACCTTGATTTCTCGCATAGACCTCTAGTTTTGACTGCTTATGTTCCACCTCCCTCGCTGATGGGGGAATGTCTCTGGATTCTTCTGGAAGGACAACGAGCTCAATGTGAGGTGCATCCAAGTCATCTAGAAGATTCGTTCAAGTTGCCACAACTTCCCAGCCAACAAGTTGTTCAGACCACTTCCTTATTTTCGGCACCAGCTATCGCAAGGCATCTTAGCCGGACCTTCTTCCAACTAAGAGGACCGCCTGGTTAACATCGCGCAACCCTTCCCCTCCACCTCGAATCTAATATTTGTTCAGAAATGAATGAATTTATGAGTTCGAGGTGGAGGGCGGGTGGTATGACTTTCACTCCACCCTCTATCTTTATTGCTTCCTGCTTTTCCATTCTAGTTTCTTTTTCGTAATTCTTTCCGCCCTTTTTGTTAGTTTTCTAAAAATAAAGCCTTTACCTAGTCGGCTTTTGCTTTACGAATATGTGATCATCACCTCTTTTACGTTGCAAATTTCCTGGAAAAGAATACTTAAAACTAGCCAATGCGTGTTTTTCATTTTTGTCTATGAATTCTAATGTTATATCTCAAACAGGAAAAGATGATACACTTCAATAAGGCTGAGATAGATCAAATACATCACGCCTTTATCTGATTAATGGATCTGTTGTATGGATTTCTCATTTGATGTTTCATCATGTCTCTTTTTGAGCAGAGTGTGATGGAGAATAGAGACCTGTCGCATGGAATCGCTAAGCAAACTGCATCATGATCCAAACTCTCTTCTACACTTCTTCTTTCATTTTCATACCCCTCTGTTCACTAACCATGCCAAAGTCTTAAGTTCGGTGTGGCACGCCACACTCCTTTCTAGTGAAAACTAGAACATTGCCGAACTTTAAGTTCGGTGTGGTAAACCACACCTCGGCAAAACTCTAAGTTCGGTGTGGTACACCACACCCCTCTTTCCACTACCGCTTCTTCCTTACCCCTCAATACATAACAGGGGCGTACCACCTTCTCAAAGAGTATACAATGATGTTTGTGCACATACCGAGGTTGGTGAAAAATCTACCCCAATTCCAAAAAGAGGCTTGGCAGCCCAAATATGAAAAAAATCTAAAAATACCCTTTGTCCTAAGCCAGGTGAGAATGAATAAAAGCCAGAGTGTGAATAAAAACATGAGAGTTGTGCCCTGAATAAGGATAACCGATAAAGGTCTTGCCCGGCCGGTACATTAGCTGCCCTTATGAAGGCAGATGTGTCGTGACCGGTAGTGAGATCCTAAGGATCCAAAAATAACCCCTTACCTCCCCTCAAAGAGGTAAAATAGCCAAAAGCCTTAAGCCAACCTATACACACTTCTGAGTTACCTTTAGAAAAAGAAAAAATCGAGTGTAAGGCTAAGCCAACCAGAGTTGTGCATAAATCATTCAAAGTATCTCGATGATTCAATTAATTTTAAGAGTCTTGATTCAATTAGAGGAGAGACTCTTATCTTTTGATCACACTCCCATTCTATCCTCTTTCAACACCAGTGACAGATCATATGCATTTTGTTGATTCTGTGGGTCTGTTCAAAATCTCATAAAACTCTTTAACATGACCGATACAACAGAGAGTGAGAAGGAAGTACTTTAGTAAAGTAAACTCAGAAATGAGGATATCACAAGATGTATTCCGTGATCTAAGGAAGCTTTGAGGCTGTATCCATCTGAGCCATGAACAAAATTACGATTTGACAATAGGATGAGGCAATCACAAGATGAACGATTTCATTGGCGACTGTTTTAAGTCTTCCGTTCCTCGGGACGAGTAACGCTTAAGTTCGGTGTGGCGATGAATCCTCCAGATCCACTTTCAGTCACCAATTCTAAGGATTTTCGACGTTTTTGCCCTAATTTTGTTTTGTCTCATTTTCCCTTTTCTCTTTTCTGACGTTTTTGCCCTAATTTTGTTTTGTCTCATTTTCCCTTTTCTCGTTTCTCATGAAAATTCTGACACTTACATGCAGATGAGGTAATTACGAGACGAACGAGCTTTTTGTCGACTATCTGAAGTTTTTCTCCGTTCCTCGGGACGAGTAACGCTCAAGTTCGGTGTGGTGATGAATCCTCCATATTCATCTGCACAGTCGCCAATTCTGGGGATTTTTATTCCTCATATTGACTGATTTACCCTCGCTTTGGTTCACCTTGAGTGTTTCACTAATTCCTTGCAAATATTGCCTAAATAGCTCTAATCACTAGTTTATTCGATGATATTCTCTCTTACACATTCCCCTTTCCCTCTGCAGATCACCGCTAGTCGATCTTGATCCTTTTGGTTTCACTCATGCGGTCTCAAGACCGTATGAGCCCATGCGGTCCCAAGACCGTTTGAGTATGAGGACATGCAAGACCGTTTGCTCGCTGCCAAATCAAAGACCAATAGCCGAAGACCATTCAAGCTGTACGTATGCATGCACTCGAAGATCGTATGATACAATAACCGAAGACCGTTTGAGTTAGCAAGTTGTGCAAGCAACGACCGTTTATAGCCACCACTGGAGACTGTTTGAGTGATTAAAAGTGTAAAACCATTTGGTCGCAGCATGAAAACCGAATGATTAATGCATGCATACAAATAGGATGATAAGGGCTGGCCACGCAAAGACCATTTGGCCACATAGTGGAGATCAGTTGCACATGCAATTGAATATTGAGAAGCGTGAAACAATGAAATCGAATGACTAATTAAAGAATGAAACCGCTGGCTTGCGATGCATGGAGAACGCAAGGCACGATTGAATGGAGTATTAGAAAGGCTAGTAGTGTTCACGTGAGTTAAATGGAGTTTTGCAGCAGCAACTGTTGCACCTACGCATGCAGCCAAACCAAATGGAGAAAAGAAAAGCAACCAAACCGTGTGAGCTGGTTGAAAAGGTCAAACCAATGAGGACCGAATGAGAGGGTGAATGCAGCGAGCAGCAAACCATTTGGCTGAATAAAGTGACTCCCACGTGAAGGCCAAATGATCACAGCAGCACATGGACAGCTGAAACTGAATGGTCCGTACGAGGCAAATGAGACCGAATGAATTGGCAGCAGAAACCGAGAGGGCATGAAACCGACTCTGCAGACTAAGAGAAAGGCAAGACCGAGAGAAAGGCAAGACCGAGAGGAAAAGGAAGAGCAAGACCGAGAGGAAAAGAAGAAGTGCAAGACCGAGAATAAAAGAAGAAGCGCAAGACCGAGAGCACTAAGACCGCGAGGACTGAAGTGAGATCGAGACCGCAAAGGCTGAAGACCGCGAGGGCTGAAGTAAGTAGCAAGACCGCGAGGGCTGAAGCAAGTATTAAGACCACGAAGAGTGCATGCATGCATACAGCGTGACCGAGAGAACAGAAACCGAATGGAAGAGAGTAAAATGTAAACCGTTTGGATAAGATATTTTCGGTCTGGAATCACACAAAAAAATGTGAGAGCCAGTCCAGTGCCTATAAATAGGACCCCAAGGGTCCCCATTAGGCATCCCATCTCACTACGGCCCAAGGCTGCCGGACTGGGACCAGGCCGAAACGCTGCCAGATTGCCCGAGCACCGTTTCCGACCAAACTTCACCCACAGCCTCAGAATCCCATCCTGAGTCCAGATCCGGTGAGCAGCCAGTCTGGGCGCAGATCTAGTAGACTGTTCCATCACCATCTCACCATTGCTCACACCATAGCTCCACCTCATCCTACTCTTGCTATTTCGGAAGTTGACCCGAAGATCGAGGCAGAGAAACAGACGACATCGACCACGACGGAGCAGTCCCGGAGACTGCGACGATCTACACTGGGCTGTCATAGATCTACTCTTCTGCTCCGATGATGCTTTCTTTCTCTCTCTTCTCCTTCTTTGTTGCTCCCTCTATGAAGAGCGAGTAGTTCCATCCATTAGGGTGCGGGGAATAGCCCCGCTTCCCGTGTTTTATATCTTGTACTAAAAAGATGTTATCATTTCGTTTCAATACTAAATCGTTTCATACATGCTTGAATGTTGGCCGCGTTCTTGTATGCATCTATTGTCTTTCGTTGTGGTTTGTCTACGACCGCTCTTGAGACTCGAATACCGATTTAGTTTTGGTTTCTGGTGCGTGTATCCACCGCGCACCCGTTTCGGTATCTAGGAACGCTTTCTAAGGAGTGGAGTAAACTCACCTCCATCGTTGTACTTTTGTACTATGAAATGGAATCATTTGACGTACAAAAGTGTGACCTTGACAGGTCGAGGAACACACTCTGAGGAGAGAGTGGTGCAAAGTACTTGACCATTCGTTCAGGAATGGCTGACGTTGCAACACTCTCACGTTTCTCGTAGCTATATCCTCGAAAGAGGGATAGTCTATAAGGATACTAATCGATTTGGTAATTTTCGCTCGCTTGTTAGTTTCCCGATGCACGTTTCACGAGGTTGAGTAAGATTTTATCTTCGGAGACTACATGTCTTCATTGACACGTAGATACGTACCGGATGAGAGTTACTCAACCCGTGAAGGATGTATGCATTACTCTTGTCCTATAAGACATCGGTATTGTACAACATCCATGTATCCTGCTTACAAGTCTTGCTACGTTTGGTACAAGTACAATTCATGTAGTGGTGGTGAATACCCGCATCACCCCAGTGATCCATCATCATCTGCTAATCTTAGTTTTTAATCCTTGAACTAGTTTTTATTCTCGCCTTTACTTTTGCATGTTTTAGGTTAAATAACTCAAATCAAACTTCTGGTCTTAGATGATTAACTTAGATTGATACGAAACAAGAAAAAGACACTCAGATTCTTAACGTTGTCCTTTGGGTTCGATCCTAAATCTGTACTACGATAAGGCTTCCACACTCTTGTGGGGTTGGAGCATTTATCTAGCACCAGTTGTAGGTAAACCTAGAGAGAACATCAACTCCCTAGGGTTTTTGGTGTATATTAGGACTTCCATTGGAAGAGTAATCTTTTGGTGTCAGTTCTAGCTCCATCAGAACCCAGCTGAAGGAGAGAACCAACGAGCTCATGTCAGGGAGCCAGAATCAGAACCTGTGGAGGACCTGATCGGTAAAAGAAATCCTTACTCTCCAAAGTTGCCTTTCCCATACAAACTCATAAAGGCACATCTTAAAAGGCGATATGAAAGGTTTATGGAGTCGATGAAAAAGCTTCACCTCGAAGTACCATTTCTGGATGCTTTGGAGGAAATGCCGACATACGCCAAGTTTTTCAAGGATTTGATCACCAAGAAAAGAAAAGGTGGAAGAATTGAGATGGTGCATCTTGCCAGTATGTCTACTGCCTTCGTGAAGGCGGATTTACCTACCAAAAAGAACGATCCTGGAGCCTTTACTATTCCTTTTGCTGTTGGAGATAATGTCGAGCGGAAGGGTCTTGCTAATTTAGGGGCTAGTATAAGCCTTCTTCCCTTAAGCCTTGTGCAACAGTTGGGTTTAACTGATATGGTCAGGACCAACATGAGGATCGAGTTGGCAGACCATACCTTCAGAAGGCCTGTGGGAGTCGTTGAAGATGTTCCGATTAGTGTAGGAAGATTCTTCATTCCTTGTGACATTGTAGTAATTGACATTGTTAAAGACCCTAAATGCCTTATCATCTTTGGGCGCCCTTTCTTGGCTACAGGAAGAGCGCTGATTGATGTTGCTGAAGGAATCATCACTACGAGGGTTGGAAATGATCACATAGATTTCAAGGTGAAAGATGCTATGAAAGGACCATCCCTGCTAGAATCTACATACTTTGTGGATATCTACAACCAATTTTGTGAAAGAGTAGAAGAAGATATCGTAATGGTAGACCCTCTTATGAGGGCGTTGAACAATCATGACTCTGATTCCGAAGATTCTGAGGTTGTAGAGATCCTAGGTTACCTAAATCGAAATGATGAAGATCTAAGCAATGAGGAGGAAGTTATAGAGACAGTCAAGTTTGCTTCTCTGGAAATGACGTCAAAAGAAGAAAATGCACCTATGAACAAGCCAGAGTTGAAACAGTTGCCGGAAGGTTTAAAGTATGAGTTTATAGATCAAGAAGGAAGAAATCCAGTCATAGTTAATGGCAGTCTGAAAAAAGAACAATTGGAAAGACTTCTCGAGGTGTTGAGGCTCCATAAGCAAGCTATATGCTATTCAGTAGAGGATATCAAGGGACTTAGCCCTGCCCTATGCATGCACCGCATAAATTTGGAAGAATCCACTAAACCCCTGGTCCAACCCCAGAGAAAGCTGAACCAAATGTTAAAAGAGGTTGTGAAGAAGGAAGTGATCAAGCTGAGGGATGTAGGAATTATCTACCCAATCAGGGATAGAAACTGGGCAAGTCCCATCCACGTAGTACCAAAGAAAGGAGGTTTGACAGTTGTGAAAGGTGATAAAGGTGATGAACTAGCGGTCTGGACTGTCACCGAATGGAGAATGTGCATAGATTATCGGAAGCTAAACCTAGCCATGAAGAAAGATCATTACCTGCTTACCTTCATTGACCAAGTTCTAGAGAGATTAGTGCATCATGACTATTTCTTATTTTTAGATGGTTATTCTGGATATTATCAAGTCTCGATTTTAACAGACGACCAGGGAAAAACCACTTTTACTTGTCTCTATGGTACTTATGCTTTCCGAAGAATGCTATTTGGGTTGTGCAATTCTCCAGAAACATTCCAACGTTGCATGATCTCGATGTTTTCGGATTTTCTGGAAGACATCGTAGAAGTCTTCATGGATGATTTTTTTGTCTATGGGAAGGACTTCGATGCTTGTCTGAAAAACCTATCCTTAGTCCTGCAACACTGTGAAGAAAAGAATTTGGTCCTCAACTGGGAGAAGTGCCACTTCATGGTACAAGAGGGCATAGTGCTAGGTCATAAAGTCTCAAGGAGAGGTATCGAGGTAGATGTGAGCAAGGTTGAAGCTATATCTAGACTACCTCCACCTAAGTCTGTAACTGGAGTGCGAAGTTTTCTCGGGAACACTGGTTATTATCAAAGATTCATAAAAGACTTTTTGAAGATCTCAAAACCTTTGTCAAATCTTCTGGTTAAGGATGTTGAATTCGATTTCACTAATGATTGCCTAAATGCTTTTCAGGCTTTAAAAGATGCACTTGTTTCTCCACCTATCCTTCAAGCTCCAGATTGGGAGCTACCTTTCAAGCTAATGTGTGATGCCAGTGACTATGCCATAGGGGCAGTCCTGGGACAGAAGAAGAACAAGAAGCACTATGTCTTTTGCTATTCCAGTCTTACTCTTGATGAAGCACATGTAAATTACATGACAACAGAGAAGGAGATGCTTGTGATTGTTTTCGCCTTTGACAAATTCAGATCTTATCTGATTGGAACAAAGGTAAAGGTCTACACCGACCACGGGGTGATATGATACCTTATGCAGAAAAAGGATACTAAGCCCAGACTGCTAAGGTGGGCTTTACTACTCCAGGAATTTGATCACGAGATCATTGATAAGAAAGGTGCGGAAAACATAGTCGCCGATCACTTGTCAAGGATTACAGTCGAAGACAAGAAGGATCCACCTATCAATGATAACTATGCAGACGAGGCCTTGCTAATGGTAGAAACCAGAGATCAGAGTTTGCCATGGTTTGCAGATATTTGTAATTACCTTGCTTATGGGGAGTTACCTCTGGAAATAACATATAATCAAAAGAAGAAACTCTTTTCTGATATAAATAATTACTATTGGGATGATCCCCTTCTCTTTAAAAGATGCGCGGATAATCTGTATAGAAGGTGTATTCCTGAGGAAGAAGTGCCAAATGTTCTGAGGAAATGCCATGCCTCACCCTATGGAGGACATATGGGGAGTGAAAGGATGACTTCTAAGGTGCTGCAATCAGGGTTTTACTGGCCTTCGCTGTTCAAGGATGTTGCTGAGTATGTAAAAGTTTGTAAAGAATGTCAGTCAACTAGAAATATTGGTAGAAGGAATGAGATGCCTATGGCCAACTGGGTTGAAGTCGAGATCTTTGACGTCTGGGGAATAGACTACATGGGTCCATTTCCCCCATCAAAAGGGTATCAATACATTTTAGTCGCGGTGGACTACGTGTCTAAATGGGTAGAAGTTGTTGCCACCCAAACTTGCGACTCCAAATCCGTGATCAAGCTGTTTGAGAAAACTATCTTTCCTCACTTTGGAGTACCTCATACTGTGATAAGCGATGGCAGATCACATTTTGGGGAGAAACAATTTGAAGCACTCCTGAGGAAGTATGGGGTCAAGCACAAAGTTGCTACACCCTACCACCCTCAAACTTTTGGGCAGGTGGAGGTTTCAAATAGATAGATTAAGTAGATTTTAGAAAAGACTGTCAGCCGCACATGGAAATACTGGTCGATGAAGCTCGATGATGCTCTTTGGGCCTACAGAACTGCATATAAGGCACCCATTGGCACCACCCCTTACAAATTGATTTATGGGAAATCCTGTCATCTACCCTTAGAACTTGAACACAAGGCTCTTTGGGTGATTAAGTTCCTAAATATGGACCTAAAGAAGGCAGGGGAAAAGAGATATCTACAGTTAGAGCTGAGAATACATGCATACGATAATGCAAGGATTTACAAGCAGAGGACCAAGGTGTGGCATGATGCCCACCTGAAGAAAAAGGATGTGAGTGAAGGTGATAAAGTTTTGTTATTTAAATCCTCTATCCGTCTTTTTCCAGGTAAGCTGCAAATGAGGTGGTTTGGACCCTTAACCGTGGCAAATATATATCCATCAGGAATGATGGAGCTGTATGACAAGGACAATCCAGCAAAGGTTTTTCCAGTGAACGGGCACAGAGTGAAAAGGTACTATGAATATGAAGCGTTCGTAAGAAGATTAGAGATAAGTTTACAGGATGCTGAAACAACCGAAGGCACAAAGTGAAGGGATCTAAAGTTGTCGAGCTGACAACGCTAACTACATCGCTCCTTGGGAGGTAGCCCGAGTTTTTACTTTTCTTAGAATAGGACATTATTTCCTTTCCTGCAAGAAAAACATTATGAGCATTATGATTGTAATAAGGCCCGAGTCAGTGCATGCGACACATGCTCAGACTCCCCATTTTATGGGCCGCCACCTAGTTTTATGAGAATTGATGAGTAATATTATCTGATGTTGGGAGTTTCACTTTAGGCCAATGATGTTTTACCCATCAATCACTTTTTCCTTTTCTTTAGTTTTAGTTTTTCATCTCTTACCTTGTCTTATTCTTCTTTGAAGATTTGTATCGGGCCAAGATGCCTTGACCGATACCAAGCTCCCTGGCCGATATCGGGCAAGGTCCCGGGCATATCGCGTGACACGCCCTTATCGTGGTTTGATATCAGGCATCAGACCCTAGCGGTGAAGCCGTGTCGGGCGATACACCGAGACGTGCGCATCTGTATTGGGCGGAATGAGTAAATGACCATTGATTAGATAGATGGGACTGATTTTACTGCTCGTCTCAGGAATGATTTGTCTCCTCAGGTGACACGTGCCCCGACTTTACCCATTTTACCCCCACCCTCGATTGCTATATATAGTAGCTGTGGTTTTACCGTGTCGGGCACTGGCATTTAATTTCTCACCTACTCCCGTATCGCACACTTAACTCTCACTTTGGTCTCGTATCGCCCAACCTTGCTTATGCTCCCATGTCGCGTAGCTACCTTCATAAGAAAAAGGTATAACAACGATACGCGTATCACTTCACTTACCTAACACGCTCCCATGTCGCGCATCTCGTACCGGGCTCAAGGCTTTAGTTCTTTTTGTGTCACCCGACACACGCTTGTGTCGGGTACCCTGCCTTTTGACCATGTCGTGCGACACACTTCTATCGCACGCCCGCCCGATACCCTATATCAGGCGATACCCGTGTCGCCCAATTTTGTTCTTAATAAAATATTATATTGTATCGCCTCACATCTTGCTAGTGTCGGGTGACACCCTCTTTCAGAGCAACCATATCGGGCAGTATAGTTGTTCGTGGTGACGTCCGGCGTTGCATGATAGCCTTGTGGGGATATCGGTCTGAACTTCATGCCGCCCAACACAAGCATATTGGGAAAAGTTGTATCGGCCAGTTTTGTCACCCGATATGGTTGTATCAGGCAGCTCTAATATCAGGGCGACCTTTTTAACTTATCACGCAAGCAACTTTGCATTTTACCTATTTGAGACCATGTCGGGCTATCTTGATTTTGTCACCGATATCGACTTAACACTATCAAGTTTTGTTAAGTTTTCAAAATATGTCACTGATCTGATATCAGGCGACACACCCCGCCGCCCGATATCGGGTGAGATGAATCATTCATATGCTTACTAAACTTTTGTTTCATGATAACAGAAATGGCCCGCACCAAAAAAACTGTCGTCTAAGTAGACAAACAAGGCCGAAGGATCAACACTGAGGCCGCAACAGAAGCTACCACAGTTGGGCAGAAACTCCCGAATCCCGATGTAGCTGGGCCATCCATGATCGAGAAGAGGCCAAGGACAGAAGTGGTGGCAGCCCCTTCAACGGCAGTAGAACCTCTGGCTCACTCCCCATGACAGTTCATGCCCAGGGACGAAGAGCATTAGCAGAGATACACGGAGTTGGCGGTAAAGATCTATCGACCAACCCGATTCACCCACCAACAATCTTTCCACCACCTCGGTATCTTCAACAGGCTGGACAACGTCTTGGGGGCTACAGGGTTGAAGACAATATGCTTCAGCCTATCCGGATCATACACTGAGCTCATAAAGGAGTTCATGTCCTCTCTCCGGTGAGTCCAGAACAGGCTGGAGGAAGTGGAGAGATTTGGAGGAGCAGACCGGCTGCAAGGCCGGTTATACAACACTGAGCACGAGATCTCATAAAAGCTGCTCAACAAGATATTCTCCTCCTCAGAAGCCGAGAAGGAGATGTTGAACAATGGCACCAGGCTTGGCGAGGGTGATGGCTTCAACCCGGTCTGCGTTTGGAAGAAACTGACCGGCGAATCAAACTACAAGCCAGGAAGCAAAGTGGCGGCCATCCACTCCTACTTCTGGAGGATCGTCCACAAGATAGTGGCTTGTATCCTCTTCAGCAAGTACGAGACGAGCAACATCTACACTGAAGAACTCTATCTCATGTGGTACATGATGGAGGGCAAGGTGGTCAATTTGGGACACTTTTTGTTGAATAGGCTTTACCCCATAAAGGATGCCACCAAGGAGTATTGCATGGGTGGCATCGTCAATCTGATCGTGGCGGGGTTGGGGTACCCAAAGGAGCCACACAGCCTGTCAAGAACCAGAGGTGATGACAGGATCGACATGAAGTTCTTGCAACGAGCAAATATTATCAAGAAGGAGGGCAGACACTACTTCTACAAGTTTGTAAGAACTTCCAAGATTCTACCCACTCCCGTTCTGCATCAACTATGATGTAGAAAAGCTGGTCTTCACCGAAGCAGAAGTCGAATCATTAGATGTTGAAGCCGCTTACTCTGCCACAACCAGAATACAAGAAAGGGTGGCTGCAATGGGAGGGCCGATCCCTCTAGACGCCCGGTAGGACAAATCTTCCACAGTCCCTGCCGAGCCACCCACCAGCTCCAGAGCAATCAGTGATAGCCATTGATAGAGCTTTCGTCGCTCCCCCCATACCAGCCGCAGCCGCAACAACAACAGCTGCCACAGCTAAAGAAGTGATGGTGATCGTGGTGGTCACCGAGACAACCGGGGCTGAGACAACGATGATAGCCCCGAGGGAATCTGCCACAGAAGAGATAGCCGTAGCTCCTGAGACTTCTATTGTGCCTTCGGTGGAGGAGGAAATGGTGCAGCCAGATGCCAGCAATGGGGCGTTCACTGAGATCCTCAAGATGGAGCTCAGGGCTATGCAGCCCATGCCGACGCCACTGCCAGTGTCTCCAGTGGTAGCTGCAGAGGAGGTCGCCGAAAATAGAGAAGTGGAGCAACATCCACCCACACCACGCCCTTCTCCACCACCACAAACAGGCGAGGTAGAGACAACCAAGAAAGTGCTGACGCCTCGCCCCGAAGCGACACCCTCGCAAACAATCTAAGTGGATACAACCCCGAGTGAGGTCGCACACTCATTGGGTCGAACTTCATGCACGTGGAGTGTTGCGAGGACGAGAGGGAGATCTGATGCAGCCCCTCCGTCATTGGGACAGATGCTGGGTCAAGAATTTGACAACTTGCAGGAGGTAACAGGCAACCACTTAGCTAATTTTACTTCACTTACCCACAAGTTTTTTGTGTTCCAACAGAGGCTAAACAACTAGGAGAAGCAACTGCTGACTCTAGTTGGCCTTCCCGGCCAACTAGAGGCACTCAACAAGACGTTGCATCAAGCCCTCCAACGCCTTGACATGATCGAGGAGAGGCTGAATAGGAGGGATGACCATACGCATTCAAGGCAGCCAAGGAGGTCTCCATCACCTCCTGGCTCAGGCTCCCAACCTTCCTCGTCAGCATCCTCGCCCAGGACGTCATCCACTTCCTCCTCCAGCGGGCCATCCCCAACGCCCGAGGAAGGGACGACACACAAGTCAGCCGACAGAGCTTCAGCAGGACAAGCGAGCTCCTGCGGCTTGGAAGAAGTTGCTCCCTCAGTCCCCCTGGACGAAGTTGATGACAACGACGAATTAATCAGCGTCAGGGAGGACTCTTCTGACAAATCAGAGGGAGAGGGGGGGACATCTACGCCACTAACGAAAGACACCCCCCAGAGGAAGAAGCTCGACGACAGACGCATTTTATGTGCCATCAGAGACACCTTCCTTTGAGATGGCCGACTTTGATAGAAGGGCCAACGGATACCTGACGATCAGGGATCAGAAACTACTGAACAAGGTCCTGAGGTCGTAGGCTAATGAAGAAGACGTCATCTGGAGCGACGACTACTTCTCCGTATGACGGGGAGCGCTGAGAAGCATGTTCTGCTCACCATCCGTCGTCGGAAAAAAGCTATTCAGGGTCCTGGAGGGTGCAATAATCGAGAATATCAGCACCAGGACAGGTCGGAAAACAATATACAACACCACCCCGACCTTGGCAAGAAGGTTGATGATGGGAGCATCCGACTTCGTTGCGGTGGCCAACATATTGCGGCAGATTGAAGAACACAACATGAACCTCGTGTTGGCCCCGTACAAGCACTGCAATAACTGGTTCCTATGTGTGGCGGATCTCCAGAACCATGACGTCCAGCTCTTCAGCTGTTGCGACGAGGAGGTGCCATGCTCAGGACATATCTTCACTCGCCCAGAGGAAAAACGTCTCAGGCTTCTCCCGTTGCATCTTCTTCGAGTTATCAAGCAAGGAGTCCAACGTCATAGCGGCATTTGGAACTTCTTCTCTATCAGAGACTTCCTCGTCTAAGCATAATCAGGAAGTGGGAATAGCACCCTTGTCGTCTTGCACGCCATGGAGCTGCTCAACATCTTTGGAAACATACAAAATCTCCAGGGCCAAGACTTCTTCCATCTCAGGAGCACTTACGCTTTTCTACTGATCAAAGACAAGCGCTATTTCCAAGACACAGGGGTACCAGAAAAGCTACTGGATAGTGACCAAGAAGATGAATCCTCGCAACCAGGCAACACTCCAAAAAAAGAAGCCGAGATAGACGTAGACATTTACGGGGCATGCAAGCGGTTAGAAATCCTGCGAGAAGTATGCGGAATTGAAGACCCCACTTTGCCTAAAACTTTAGAGGAAATGATCAGCAACTTCGACCGTTTCTCATGTTCTACACTCACGCAAGAGCAAGTCAACGAAGTTCTTCTGAAGTTAGCTGACTCTACCCCCACATACGTCATATACCAGGTAGGCAGTTTCATAGTTCTAGTTGACGACTTAAGGGACATGGTAAAAGGAGGATGTTTGGCAATATCAGTGGCGGCCGCCTACATCCAGATACTATAAAGGAAGTTTGAACACGCATACATAGCCCATCTAATGTTGTTCAACGACATCTGCCTTGCCGATGAGTCATGAGCAAAACAATCTTTTCTGGCAGAGTTATAGAGCAGGATCCCACACATCATCTTCCTACCTATCCTGCACTACAACCACTGGACGCTCCTGATGATGTACACTCGCCAACGAGCATGAATCTTCTACAATAGCTCGGACAACAACAAAGATCATCCAGTACAGTGTACATCGACAACATTGACACCCCTCGAGTGCTTAGTACAAAAACACTATGATGAGGTGGCGACTCTAATCCAACCATTCCTGGAGACAACAACGAGCAAATGACACGAGCTTCAGTTCTGCCACCGCAGCCCACAACAAATTCCACTATCCAATGACTGTGACATCTTTGTGCTGGAATGGATATCTAACCAGGAAATGCCTGACCAGCTCCACCACATCGACTACCGCAATAAATGCGGATAATATGTGTGGGAGCTTCTATCTGGAAAAGGCATGCTCACTTGTTAACCCTCACTGAGTTAACATTACCCTACCTTATCTATCTCACAACTCTGGGACAGAGTGTGGGGTAAGTTTGGGGGGGTACTATGTATCAGTGAGGGAGGTACTAAAAACCCTCCGAACTTCACCTTTTGTTCTTTTTCCTATACATAACATGTGTACATATACATACACATGCTTGATACAAAATTTCGCATATACAAAATTTTTCCTCTATATAATTGTACAAAGACACTCTATAGTAAAAACCTGATACGACTTCTTTTCACCTTGTTTTCTATGTGTCTAAGGTGGTGCAAGTTTTTTATGCTCTTTTTGAAAATGCAGTCTCAAAAAGACAAAAGACTATGACTTTCCATGCCAAAAATTTGAAAAATAATCTCGCAACAACTAAGAGATGTGTATGCGGAAGGAAAAAGCTGCCCAAATAGCAAATATGTCTCTTGTTTTCTCTTACCCAACAAAATCCCAAAAAGAGAGAAAAGCTTTATGAGAGTGCATAAAAGCATGAGAGTTTTTCCATATGAAATTTTTTTTTACACACTTGTCTTTCCAAAAGTACCCATCTTTAAGCATGGTAGATCTGGGGCAGTGGTACGTAGGATGTGAAATCACTACTCTAAAGCCAACTGGCTTGGACTGCAGGGACCACTTGCCCGTTAACAGACCCGTACCTGGATGGACTGATGGGAAACAAGAAAAACCCAAAAAGCCTTAAACCTACCCAAAAACACAACTTTCTATCCCCAAAAGCTGTTTGGTGTGAAAGCTAACTTCAAAATCATGCACCCAAGTCTCGCCGAAGCTGAAGAGAAAATTTTACTTAAATAAGGTAGGAAAAATAAAGTCCGTTGTTCGTGGTCGGGAAGTATTCTCTTTAAGACATCTCAATGCTCGCTCAAACCCCTTGTCTAAAAATTATCAGGTTGAGAAGAAGTATCACAAAACAAAGTTTTAAAATTGATTGAGGACAATCAAAATGATAAGTTTGGGGGAGTTGATAGCACACATTTTTGTGGTATTTATGGCCCATATTTCATTGTCAAAACTGCCCTTTTAAACTGTTTTCCTCTCCATTTTGTCATGTTTTTGAATAAATGAGTCACACTATGCCCTTAACTCATTTTTATCATCTTTTACAGAGTTTTCCTCGCTTTTCCACTCAAAATTAGCAAAACGGCCCGTTCTGACCCACTTATAAAGAATTAACCTTTTACTAGTTGCACGACACATCCACTACCCGTCGCGAAAACTGGCTGATAGGGGGACAACCCAACACGAGCATGTCATGCAGTGTGGTCACTGACAGACGATACGCCATTTACCCGACAGAGAGCTCTGACCGCCACGACTAATTAGCCCGTCAGGGCATGTCGCGTGATACGAGCCGCTCACCGGAAGCAACCGCCTGTTGCGCCCGATACCTTCATAACCCGATGTGCGATAGCCAATCTACGCCAGACGACACGCACACATCAATCATCACCGAAGACACGCATGCGGAGCCGATAAAGAGTATGTGGTGCCCGGAGATCCGCAACCTCTTCCAACCACTGCCTATAAATAGCATCTACAGGACCTCGATGGGATGGGTCAGAATCTCATGAAGGATAACTTTGGAAGGAATCTGAAGCTAGTGTGTCACGTCCCAGAGGCGTGCCAGGTGATACTAGGTGAGCACTTCCCCAACCCGAGAGGGGTAGGAGTGGTTCACTTAGAATCCATCCCGGTAGCCGCAGCAGCCCAAAATCGACCAAGGAGGCCACCCCATGTGCCGGGCTCCTAGATGGAACCCTGTCCGAGACGGCTCGCCTCTACACCCGATACAAGGAACCCGATACCCTAAGTCGTCTCTTTCCCGACACGATATCGATCCCGATACAGAATATTCGTCACAGTGTGTCGCCCGAGAGGGTGGTATCCTGACCACGACCATATTGGGGGAGGGGTGCCTTGACCGATATGCTTGTCCGTCATGACATACTTCCCGATAGGGCTTGTTGCTTGACACGAGCATGTCAGCCAGAGCTCCCACCTGATATTGGTCTAGAGGCACCTTAGGGGTCTGCTATTGTATATCACCCTCCTAAATCAAGGAGGCGATACCTATCTTCTCTTTTTTCAGTCATTTACTTTCTTTATTTACGCAATATAACTAAAACCTTTATATAGTGCTCATGCTAATGGAATTAGAGGAGTTTTAATACCCATTACTCTAAGTTTGGTTCCTTTTGTTGGATGATTGATTTATAGCATCCAAACTCTAGCTTGTATGCTTGGATCATGTTTTGACTAGCTATCAAATCGTGTTTCCCATTACATCTCCCTCGAGAGAGGTGTTGTAACTCTAGAGTTTGGTCCGGTCAGGGAGTATGAGAGTACCCAGGGTCAGATTTGCTTCAGTTATCTTTCCGCTCCAACCCAAGTCCACCACCTTTGAGAGAGGGTGTTGGTTCTTAGTCGGAGGTACTCTGTTCAAGAGAAGGGGTACTGGATGTTTTCTGCTGCCGCTTGTTATACCTAAGCTTTCCTCCATTCCTTATCGAGGAAGTAGTGTTATCTCCTCTGGTTCTGTTGCACAAAACCCCTAAAAATTGATAAATGCCAAAACCTTAATCTTCCTTGTAACTCTAGCTGGAGATAGTTTTCTTTTGTTTTATCAGTCTTATGTACCGTTCTGTTGAGAACATTTTCTTACCCTTCTTTTACCAGAGTATAGAGTGTTGATTCCGTGTTCTTAGCACGACCACCCTTGTCCCTGTGGTTCGACCTCAATCGCTACTTCGGACCCTGTCATCGTTGTGGGGGCCTAAGAGTCAGGTTATTTAAAAGTCTGACTACCTCAATCCGCTCTTTTTGGACGCGCGATTTAGGCCGGTCATACGTCATCAGCAAAAACCATGTGGGAGAGGATCGGAGTTCCCCCGACCTTGAAGGCTTTAAGCACCCCATCACCTTCAGCTTTTTGGATAAGGAATGACATGGATTCCATTACTAAAGTGAATAACATGGGAGATAGTGGATCACCCTATCTCAGCCCATTTGTCGCCCTGAACAGACCTTGTAGTACACCATTAATCAACACAGAGAAGGACATGGTCTCCACACACTACTTCATCAACCCAGTCCACTTGGAGGAGAAGCCAAGGGACCCAAGGATGGCCCCAAGAGTAGACCAGTTGACATGGTCACATGATTTGGATATGCCCACCTTCACGCAAGCCTTCTTTGTGTTGTACTTACATTTGAAGTCGAAGAGAAACTCACTGGCAAGGAGAGCACAATCAGAGATAGACCTGCCTTTAACAAACGCCGCCTGATTCTTTGAGACAATCTCTGGGAGAATGTTGCTGAGTCTCATTGACACTAACTTGGCCATGATCTTATACAAAATAGAATAGTAGGAAATGGGCATGAAATCCTCTAAGGATACCGCATGAGGCTTCTTAGGAATCAAGCGAATGAAAGCATGATTGACCATCCTCACCATGGACCCACCCACCAAGAACCATCTCACAACACACTCAATGTCCTCTTTAATAACGTCCCAGAAGGCTTGAAAAAATTTCCCATTAAATCCATCACCAATGGAAAAAACTGCCCACTTGATCTCCTCATCCGAAGCAGGACCACATAACTTCCTGTTCATGCCATCAATGACTCTACACATAGGTAGCTCACATGGACTGGAGTAGCTACCTTGATTGTATAGCTTAGTGAAGAACTCAACAACCTCCTTTACAACCTCATCAGTCCCTTCAGTGCATGACCCATCTTGCATAAGCAAAGATTGTATATAGTCCCTCATCTGATTTTTCTTGGTGGCGGCATGCTACACTTTTGTTTACGGTCCCCATCTTTAATCCAACGTAGCCTGCTTCTTTTCCAAAACAATATCTCCTCAACCTTCTCCAATTGCTTTAGCCTACTAGTAGCCCTCTCTTCTTTATCCATGAGTATTGGGCAAAGTAGTTTGGCCCTTAATTCCATAGTTGCACAGGAAAATTCAGCAGTGGCCCTTTTCACAAGTGTAGAGATGTCAACCAAGTCTTTAGCCCATGCTTTGATCACCTCCTTCAATATTTTTATTTTCTTTGCCACAAAAAAAATTGGATTCCTCGTAACTTGATCTTGCCATGACCTCTCCACCAAGGTGTAGAAGCTCGGCCATTCCAACCAAAGGTTGAGGAACTGAAAGGGCCTAATTGTTGGTCTTGCATTAGTGAGCTTCAAGCTCATCCAAGCATGATCATTGTTTGGATGTCCACCTAAGCCAATTGATGGTTCTAAAAACTCACCTAGCCATGCCGCATTCACCAAGGATTTGTCAATATTTCTAGAAATCATGTGCTCTGACTTCCTCTTATTATGCCAGGTAGTGATCCCACCCATCATGTTCATTTCAAGAAAATTTTCTGCATCCACTATAACGTTAAACCTATAGAGAATAGAATCTGACACGGGTTCCCCACCATGCTTCTCAATCAATTTTCTCAAATGGTCGAAATCACCAATGACAAGATGTGGTAATGCCTGCTGGGTGGAGGCAGTGACCTAATCCAACAGCCTACGTCTGCACACCTCATTGTTGAGGCAATAAACCACACTAACGACACAGTGGAACCTGCCTTCATTGATGCAACTAGTAACCACCAGTTGGTCAGTAGTGTGGATGACTTGCACATCCCATATTCTAGTATCCCAACCAATCACGATCTTGCCCCCATCAATCTATGGGAGATTGGAGTCACACCCCAACCAACTTTATATAGATTAGCACATCTCTACACAGAGGTACACTTAATCTTCATCTCTAGGAAGATCTCCATAGTGGCCTGCTCCTTGGTAGTCACCCCTTTTACTCTCCTCTGCCTCTCAGGTCAAGAAGCACCCCTCATGTTCCGCGTGAGGATGATCATCACGTTCTTGAGAGTCCATCCCTTCTGGCGGTGGAGATCCTAGCTAAGGAGCACCTCCCCTGTGTAGCTTGGGCGTTTGTCATCATTGTCTCACTCCTACTACTAGCATTGTTGGCCAAGTCCTCCAGACACAACTTAGAATCCAAGTTCTAAAGAGCCAAGAACATATTAGCCCTAGGGGATGCCTCCCTTGCAAACTCCGATGGTCTGCCATCAACCCCGCCTATCAGCAATGCCTCTCCAATGACCTCACTAGCTGTTGGGGCTTCACTAGGGCAATGCCTCGATGGCCCTTTCAATGAAGAAGGAAATGTATATGATCCTTCCCCCATTCTCAACTTTGTCAACTTGAACATCATTACACCACCATCTTTAGGGATGGAGATTAGAAGTAATTTTTCTAATGTAATGGATGTTTTTGGTTCTTAACAAACAAATCAAAACCAAAGCTATGAAAAATATCACTAGCTTCCCTAATTTCTTATCTTTTCACCCACAATCTACCCTTACTAAAACAACACAGAGTTGTAGAGTCAATTAATTACAATGATAGAAAATTTTCATGCTCTAGATAAAGCTTATAATAAGAAAAATAAAAAAATCATCATTGAACCAAGCAACATAAAGCCAGAAAAAAATAAGGAAATGAACAACATGGGGTCAAGTAGAGATGAAGGAATCCATTTCAAATGAAGATGTGGAAGGGAAATGAAAATTTAAAAAACTTGGTGAAACCTGAACAACTCAGATATGACTAAAATAAATAAGATTTATGATAATGAAATGTTATTTATCATGTTTAATTGACTCTTCTCTAACTTGATCTATCAAGCATAGCTTGGAAATATGGTCAATATTGCACAAAAAGATGGTTAATAGTAAGTGTACAATTAAGAGGGAAAAACTTATGCTTTCTACATCAAATGTCGGGAAAGCAATCATAAAAAATGTGGCTATAAAAAAATAAAAAAATGATTCCTTAATTTCTTGGGAGTAGGTCATTTTACTAAAGATTGCAATAAAACACTTTAACACCGATAAATTTCAAACAAGTAATACCTATTCTTATAGAAATCCTAGAATAATTAGCTTCAAAATAGCCAGATAAAAAGAATAGGAGTTGCCTCATGTTCATATTAACAAAAGATTGAATCGTATTAAACTAACTTATTCACTTTAAAATAAAATAGATAATAAAAAGGCCGTATCAAACATCATTACTATAATATTTACACACCCCTTAGATTCCAAGTGGAGCATGATGGTGATCGTGTTATGTGGGAGATGAGGAAATCTTGACCTAACCACGACCAAGACGCACAACATCAACATGCATGCATAAAAATTAATGAGGAAGTGATGATTGAGAGACATGTAGGTGGATTTTCATACAAAGAGCACAAAAACTTACAACTTGATAAGCAAATATACACCAAGAAGAAATCACAATCAAATTTTTATATGATATTCAGTTCTTTGATAAGACAAAAAACATTGGCTCCTTATAATATCTCACCACCTTTCCTAGTATGATGTAAAAGAGGAGTCATCCTTACCTTTGTGTTCATCTCTCATGTTATCATCTCACACCTCTCCAAATCATCGATCCCAATTTATGTTTGACGATACTAAAAAAGGAATGGCTTTCTTGCATGAACCATCGTTTCAAATTCTAGATGAAGATATCAACATCGGTCTTTTGGTCACCTTGATTCTCTTAGATAAAATCTTTAGATCACAAATCCTTTATCACAGAACCATTTTTTACTCATGTTCAACCTCCAAATGACTAGAAATTCAATGGTGAAGGGCCCGAGCGTCCGTTCCTAGCATGGTAATATCAAAGTGTCAATATGGAAGTGTAAGATCCTCAAATTTGATAATTTGAATTCGATGAATATATGACTTGATTTAATAGGAAAATTCCCTTATTATAATTGATAGAATAATAATGTTAGCTTTATGGAATGGATTCAGCCCATTTCCCGAGTAAGTCCCATGAACTAATTTCTTTGCTAATAGGTGCTTGAGGCACAAGCCTAAGAGATAAGAAATTTTGTGCATAAATAAAGGATAATGTCATAATGATTTGTTAAATATTTGAAATATGGAATAATAAGCAAATTTCCAAAATATTCTAAGATAACTTGTGATCTATATAATTAATTGAGTGATTATCTAATCATGTCCTAAAACACAAGTTTTGAGGCATCAAAAAAATTCTATTCAATTTGATTTTTGGAAAACTTAAAGGTAATCTAGAAACTAAGTTAATTATAGAATTTTAGATAAAAAGGACTTTTCATATGATTTGGGTAATTGTTTTAAGGAAATACAGAAAGGGAAATTTTCTCCTATGAAATTTATCTCAATAAATCCTAAAAATTAGACATTATTTTGCAAATATATTAATGAGATTTCATCCAAGTTTCATAGCAAAAGGATGCTCTTAGAAGCCTATAGAAAATTGTGAAGGATGATGATCTACTTGTGATAATTAAATGTTGTTCCGTCGCTTGGAGAGAGAGAGAAAAAGATATCTAGAAGCATCCCTTTATTACCAAACTTGACTCAATACGAGACTATGGTATTATAAGAAATATATATAAATTTGTGACCAATTAGAGTAAACATCAGAGAGATATGAATTATTTAAGTTTCCACAATCAAGGTTTATAAAGGGGTCCTAGGGAAATAAAATAGAGAAATAAGTAAATGTGTGCTCATGAAAAATACTCAATATAAATTATGAGATAGATAATCTAAATGTAGGATTATAGAATCAAATCCAGGAAGTTCTGAGATATTTTGTGGCCAAGATAATTTAGTTGTTAATTATGTAGTTTTTCCTTTGAAATCAAGTTTTGGGTAAATAAGGGAATATGAAGGATTTTTCCTTTTCCCAATGGGAGGTAATAGTATGAATAGAGTTTTTTTAAAAATATGGTATTAGGGATGGTTTCCTTTATGTGAATTTTGGGTCTATAGAATAAAATATATGATATTGTTATTATAAGGAGAGGGGGATGAATATAGGTATTACTTTCCTAGCATGATGTCAACATCATAAGGAAATTTTATGGAAACTAAACCCACCGACCTCCAACCCATGTGCTATATCAGAAATTGTATAAAGAGAAGATGGACTATCCCAATGTCCTCCTTGTACCATATCCTCATTAGTAATATAACAACAAACCCTTTTTCCCCTCAACATTCCCATGTCCTTCATCATCCATGGTGGCCTATAGGTTTTCCCTATGGCTGATTCTTGCCGACCCAAAAGTCCATAGAGGGCAAGGCGCAATCCACTTCTAGGCTGTTCAACCATTTGGTTTCAATCATATGTAGGAAGCGACTGCTGTGAGGAAAGGATGGACTAGAGGCACCTCATCCTAGTGTAAGTCAACGTCCCTTCAAGTTGTGTGGATTTCTAGGAGCACGGAAGAGTACCTGATGCAAGGGTTTTGAGTCGCTTTTACGGGCTAGTTTTTTAACCATTTTGTGCGTGTATTGGTCATATTTGTGGTTAATATCACATGATTTATTTCCTTTAGCCTACAATCTCATTATGCATCAAATTTGTCTTATTTCATCTTATTTTGTATAAAAGATCATATTTCTCATATTTGATTGGTGTTCTTCTCTTTATTTTAGGGCATTTGCATATATGAGTTCGTCGATACCATCGACGGCCGTCGATACCATCGACGTCCGTCGATGCCATCGACATGGCCACAACAATAAGATGGAGAAAGAGAAGAACCAGTCAATACCATCGACAGGATGGTCGATGGTATCGAGATAGCATCAATGTGCCAATAGTCAACAAGTCGATACCATCGACGTGTCTGGTTGATGGTATCGAGCTACCATTAGAGAGAACACCAGAAATCAAGGAGTGCCGATACCCTACGGGGCTCGATACCATCGACCCACCATTGATGGTATCAACACCGTCAGATCAGGAAACAACCCAAATAAATCTAAATCGAATGACCGTGATATTTTGTCAGCCGTAAGTGATCCCTATACCTAGGAAAAACGGCCCAAGCCGTACTATCACGTCATTAGCCACCACACAAGTCTCGGAAGAGGAGAGGACAAAGAACGGAGGCCATAGCTACGCTCAGACATTTCCAGAGCTATAGACGGAGTTTCCTACTGCCGGAAGGCTACAGAACGCCCATCCCGCACTGAGAATCGTCCAGTTCTCCTTCGTTCAGGGGTTACACCATCTCCGTCCATGTTTCCCCTATGTTTTCTTCTCCTTTCTTCATGTTTCTCATTGAGATGAATATGTGGGGCTAATCCCCTTTGTCTTTAGGACCGGGAGTAGTCTGGATAATCGTTGTATGATACTTTTTACATAGTTGACCGTAATTTGTCTCTCAAATCTGTGGTATGATATTGTTTTCTCAATTGTATCATTGTGCTTGATCACCATAATGGTAATTTAATACCTTTAATTGCTTTTGACAAAGCATTAACAGTTGAAAAGACACAATAATCACATTAACTTATAAATCCTTTGGAAAAGGCAATGTACGGTTAATGGTGTATGTTTTTCATGCACCTAATTTAGGATATAGGTTACTACTGACGTGGAACCGATCTAAATTAAGGTAGTGAATTGTATCACAGAAGCGAACAATTCTATTCATAGGCCACTACCCGAGATATGAGACAAGTTGTGATAATTATGTAGGAATTAGTGCAATGAGAATCTATGGTGAAACCGCAATCCTAAAGATTCCATTTTAATTGATTAAACCAACCATTTAATCAATTTCTTTACTTTCTTTTATTTTTATTTTCTTTTTCAAAAAAACTCTCAAACTTTTATAATCAGTCTAGCTGATTGCAAGTAGTTAGTAGTAGTCTACCAAAATTACGTTCCCTGAGTTCAACTCGGGCCTCACAAAGGCCTATATTACATTGACGTGTGCACTTGCGTTTTACGCACGGTTTAATCCTATCAAGTTTTTGGCACCGTTGCCGGGGAACGACAATTTACGGCACTACGAGTGCTGCGAGCGGCCACACTAGGCCACTTTTTCATATAATTCTTAAAATTTTAAATTTAATTTCACATCTTTTAATTACTTATTTCTTTTTAGCACTGTACTGAAATAATTTCCATCTTTTTAGGTGCTAGTTGATGGTAAAGACACGTAGCACAGACTACACAGAATTACCAGAAATTCCTCCATTGGGTGAAGAAGTCGAGTTGACAAATCCACCAACCGAGGAAATTGAACAAGAACAAGAAGCAATGGCTGAGGAACAAACAATATGGGAGAAGATCAAGGCTACATCTTCATTTGTGTCAAAAGGGCCAATCAAAAGGCAGGCAATCAACATTCCTACATACAAGATTGATCCCGCACTGATTACTCTGGTCAAGTCCAATGCATTTCATGGACTGAAGAATGAAGATCCAGTGGCCCACATTAGCCAATTTGTGGAAAATTGTGATATGATAAAGATTGACAGGTTTCTGCAAGAGGCACTTTACTTGAAGCTTTTTCCCGCGTCTCTAGTGGGAAATGCACGAGAATGGCTACACAACCTTGATGATGAGTATGTCGAGTCTTGGGACCAGATGATAGAGGTCTTCTTTGAGAGATTCTTCCCGCCAGAGAAGACAAATGACCTCATGAGAAAGATACACAATTTCAGTCAAAAGGATGGCAAGACTTATTCAGAGACTTGGGAGCGCTTCCAGATAATGCTGAGGAAGTGCCCACATCATGGGCTGGACAAGGAAAAATAAGTAAAAATTTTCTACTTTGCTCTCAATGAGCGTGACAGAAGCAACTTGGATTCAGCAGGCTCGGGTTTCTTCTTGAACAACACAGGCACAAGGTGTTGGGAGATATTGAAGAACATGGCCAAGAAACAGTCCTGGGGTGATAGAGATGCGCCAGAAAAGTTAGAGTTGCAGGGGAATCAAAGGCAATTAAAGAGATAAATGAGAAGATGGATCTGATAGCAAAGAGATTGGTAGTAAAAGAGGATGAAGGATCTGATGATGAGGCACAAGTTAAATTTATGCGCCAACAAGGGAACATAAATAATGATTACTCTTGGAGGAAGGACAAAAAGTTCTCATGGAAGGATCCAAATAATTTTCTGTAGGATCCGGATGCCAAGCCACAACCCACTGCGGAGGAAAAGAGCAATGAGTTGCTCAATCAGGTGATAAAGCAAAATTAGGAGTTAATGAGCATGTTTGGCCAACAAATTAAATCACAAGGAGAATTCATGAATCAATTTGGACAAACTCTCCAAAGTCATGGGGCACATATGAGGACTATTGAGACATCTATAGCATAGATGGAAGCTGAAATAGCCATTCTAAAGAAGCCCATAGTGCAAGGTTTTCCAGGAAATACAAATGTTCCAGGGGGAACCATCAAGCCAAGGAAATTTTGTTGAGGAGCGGAAAGAAATTTTTAAACTCCAAGGTCGATGAACCAAGCACAACACATGTAGAAGCAACCGGTGAGGCCGTAGAGGATGTCCTAGTTCCAAAGACAGTGAAGGATGATGCAGAGAATGTTGGTATGTATGCCATGAGAGCCAATCATGTGATGATTGGTGGGATACATTAAGATTGATTTGATAAATGTCAAAGGAAAGCTTCCAATTCTTTCTGGTTCAGTCATATGAGATAGTGATAGAACAGATTGAATGTCTATAGAATGACAATACTCAATGACGTATGCTTTCAGGTTGAGGACCTGAATGATGAGATCATACAGATGCTAAGAGTTTGTACATTCTTGTTAGGTCCCTAGTCATATGTCATTGTGGAAGGTAGATAGACAATAATGACACACAATACTAGATTGTGGTGTTGGTTGATGACAGAATCTCATTAGTCATGATATAGAGATATCAAACCAAACACATAGGTACTTGTTAGAGAACAAGTGTACCAGACAGACCCACCGTGAGTTTGACACATGTAACCATGACATGGTAGTCACAGTCAGTACTCACAGTGATGGTGGTGAGTGTGATTCTTTGACCTGAAATCACTACACTCAACACATGCCGTTGGGAACACTTTGACATCATCAAACGTAGTCCTGAAACATGGGTTGTTATAAAGGTGATGATTGGGTGGCTTTGACACATTGGGCTTTTGAGGGGTGAGTGATAGATATGGGATTTGTCCCTCCTGAGGGAGTTTGATATCCATGGCCACTTGATGAGTAGGATCGAGAAAGGCGTGCACGCATGTGTGAATCAGTATGTGATACTGATGTCATAACATATCTCTTCCAATCTACTCTGAGATCAAGATAGTGAATGAACGTTGACAGGATGACTGTTCCATGCCTCGAGCTCATTCGGGATATTAGTGAAAAAGGAATTATACATTCACTATAACACCATTCACGGATTGTAGGATTGAAAGTTGTTCTCCAACTTTCTATTTCACTTGGGTAGCACTGATGTGTGACTAGGCACCGCTCTTTGCTTGTGAAGTCATAAGAGTTATGGACTTTCACTGCCAACGTGAAATGGACCTGCAGGGTCACACACATAGGATTTAACCTAGCAGAGGAGTTTTGTCCACAAACAATGTTTAGATTGATTACTAAAGGAGTTTAGTAGTTCAATTAAACACTCAATTAATTGATAGCTCAATGTCATAATGTTCAAGGGGTTGGACACATTGATTGGAGTATCGGATTGATTGAAACTGCAATTGACTGATTCTACACAATCTACATTCCCAACCGATCGGCTCATGTGATGAACCGATCGACTCAGCTTGGTGAACCGATCGGCTTAGGTGGTGAGTCGATCGGCTCATGGACAGGGTGAAACGATTGCTTCAAGTGTTGAAACGATCGGTTCAACTGATGCAACCGAGAAAGTTGGGAAAGTAGGATTGGTGAGAAATTTCTTTTCGTTTCACTTGCTCAATTTGATTGGAACAAGGATTGGTATTTGATACCAATTAGAAACAAAAGAGGAAAAGTCAATCGGGAACTGATCAGGACCACGAACTGACCGGTTTAGAAGTGAACCGACCGTTTCATGGGTCCCAATCGATCGGTTGAGGTGTCAACCGATCGGCTCAGGTCCCCAACCGACCATTTCAGAAATGAAACGATCAGTTCAGGTTGCGAGTTGGTTGTTTTTGTGGAAAATCTCGAACCCTTCTACTCCTGCTTTAGTCCCACATTGCCTGGGATAGAGAACCCTGTCCCATGACCCTCATATATATATATAGGGGTATTGGGGGCTTCTCAAAGTACAACTCAGTGCAACCAGTTGCTCTGTAAAGTTGTCGTTCTCTCTATTTTTGGTAACCGAGAGAGCCTGAGCAAGTGCTACCCGATAAGGGAGGCACAACAAGGGAAAGACAACTGCAGAAAGCGACTGGTGGCAGGAGAGTGTGTCAGTGACTAGTACACTGACAGGAGGGTGTGACTCCTTCCAATTCCTTGTGAGACAAGGAGATTGGAGTTCTAGGTGGTCCGTGTGGACTACTTCAGAGGCGGGAGATTTCTGCCGCTTGGAGGACAGTTGCCAATCCTGACAGTCCCGGTGAGACCATGAGTCGTCAGTCCCGGTGCGACCAGGAGCTGCACAGACACCGTCCAAGACCGGAGGTGAAGACCATGCAAGCCGTGAGGTATTGTCACCGAGCAAGCCTCAGGACAAGGTATGATTCCACAAACCATTCTTTCCTAATGTATAGACATTGCCGCGTTTCCTTGTTTTGGGTTTGGGGAGGAAAATTTTTGTTTCCGCTGCCTTCTCTGCCTCCCTAAAACCCAACAGTGGTATCAGAGCCACGTCAACTGCTCCATACTTTAGTATTATCTATATGATCGATTTTATTTTGTCGCTTTTATTTATTGCATACGATGCAAATAAAATTGGCTTTATGCATATCCAATCCTAAATCCACAAATCCCAATTTACATATATGATATGTATTATGAATGCACTCGATACACGTCGCCCTTAAATGAGTTTTGTGGTGGATGTATAGCGTGGTTATGGCCAATAAACCCTATATGTGTATGGTTGTATGTGGTTTCTTGCAACTCAGTCTATGCACCGATCTTCCTTCTCCTATTCCTGATGTAACTCGAAATAATTCGAGATTTCTTTCCTACCTTTGCTCCCCTCAAATGTAACTCGAGGTTTCTCTTTTTACAATGTAAAATAGGATAGAATTTTATTTCCTATTATGTCAAAGAACGGAGGACATCCTGACGACAACTGAGACGATCGGTTCAAGGCGTGAACCGATCGGTTGACGTTCCAGACGATCGGTTCAAGGAGTGAGCCGATCGGTTGATGACTGGTTCGAGGAGCGAGATGAGCGGGTGGTGGCCATGATGAGATGCACGATGACCAGGCGAACCGATCGGTTGGAGGAGCCAACCGATTGGCTGGTGGCACCCAGCCGACCGACCTGATGGCGAGCCGATCAGTCATGTGATGAGTTGATCAAACCCAGAAAGGCAAAGCAAAGAGTTCATCTTGTACAGTTTGCATGTGATGTAGACCTAGATGATCGTGATTCCTCTTGGCTCGAGGAATCACATTAGGATGGCCATAATCATCGCTTTTATCGTTTTGCATGTTTTCAGTGGGATATAGCATGTATATGATACGTACTATGTATTGTGGTGATTGGATATGTATATGTATATAAAAACCAAATCCCTCATTAAATATTAAGTTTTAGATGCCTTCCAAATGAGACACACGTGAAAAACTTGATTGACCAAGTGTGGGCACGCCCTAGCGTGGTGCACCATCTATCTCGTGGAAGCGTGAAGGATGTATGTGTGGGTCTGCCCTAGCAGGGTGCATATTCATCGTGTTTGCTTTGGGTCGGACTTAACAAGGTGACCTAGATAGGATCTAGCACCTTGAGGCATGGAGATGATCATGGCAAGGAGTTGCATATGACATCTTATCAAGAGTTGCATATGATGCAATTGACAAAAGTTGCCTACCTGAGAGATGTAAGTTGTGGGTGACAGCCCTAGCTGGTCCACGACTTAGAGGATTTTAGGATCTTGCCCACTAGAAGGTTGTACGCTGCAATCTTCCGAACTGATGGTGAGGGCTATCAATTTGAAGTAAAATAGTGGGAACGATAATTAATTAAAGGCCTAATTATATCGTCAACTTTTCAAATCAATCAAATAAGTCAAAAATGAGTTTTTGGACTAAAATTGCATATTTCCTTTTATAGTACAAATGACAACAAACAACAATCACTTTTCTTTGCGATCGGTCCTTGAAAAGGACAGGCTAAATGGGACAAACTTCCATGACTAGTATAGGACATTGAGAATTGTTCTCACTCAAGAGCGAAAGCTCTATGTCCTGGATACTCCAATTCCAGAGGAACCTGCTCCTAATGCACCAAAGGCAGAAAGGGATGCTTACAAGAAGCATTCTGATGATGCCATTGATGCAAAGTGCTTGATGTTGTGCTTTATGAACCGAGTTGCAGAGACAACATGATAACATGGGTGTCATTGAGATGATTCAGCATCTCAGGAACATGTATGAAGATCAAGCACGACAAGAGAGATACGATGTCTCAAGGGCACTGTTCAAGTGCGTCATGACAGAAGGAGATCCAGTTGGTCCTCACATACTCAAGATGATTGGGTATGTGGAGAACCTGACAAGACTGGGATTTCCACTGAGCCAAGAGTTGGCTACTGACGTGATACTGCAATCGTTGCCAGAATTCTACAGTCAGTTTGTGATGAACAACAACATGAACAACTTTGATAGGCCACTGTCAGAGTTGTTGGGAATGTTGAGGACAGTTGAGACACAGATGAAGAAAGACAAGCCTAAGTCTGTGATGGTGATCACGAGCAAGAAAGGCAAGTCCAAACGAAAGGGCAAGGGCAAAGCTAAGAAAGGTTCTGATGCTAGCCAGGAGCCCAAGTCGTCTTCAGCTCTCAAGGCCAAGGGAGGCGTGACCAAGAAAGGCAATTTCCACCATTGTCAAAAGCAGGACATTGGAAAAGGAATTTTCCTCTCTATCTGGAAGAACAAAAGAAGAAGGAGGTGACATACATCTCTACTTAAAGGTGTCATGAAAGTAAACTTGTAACACTTTTGAGGTATATGATACCAAGATGTAAAGTGTAAAGCACTGAATAAAAGGGGCAAGTGTTGCCGCCATAGATAGGAGTACTTTAGTTTATTTTCAGCCTAAAGGCATGAAATACAGTTATGAACCGCTATTTCATATTTGCCAATAGATAGAAACACTTTATTTTTGCATATTGTATGACAATGATGGCAATCAATAAATAGATGTTTCAATTTCTAAAGATATGATCTTTGTGGAAATGCCTTGTTTATCTAGTGGTATTTGATATGCATAAGATAAAATGATACCTAAAAGTTATAGATAACTCAAACAATCAAATTAGCATCAATCATGAGAAATTCATTTCTAGTTTCCATGTGATGGATAAATCTAGACTCTTTTGGTTAGAGAACCAGTAAGAGACATGAATATCTTGGACATGATTAATCAATCTTCACTAATGGTAGTGGGAGAATGATTGTCCTATTAAGTATAATACATGTGATGTATTTACATACCTATTGGAACAAATGCTAATACTTCAAATGGTGTTTAGAGAAATACCAATATGAATATCTTGAAGTGTTCAAGATTATCATAGATGAAGTGAAAATTGGGTAAAGTGTTAATTCTTGATGAGATCAATGAATTAAATACTTGGATCAAATGTTTGAGATCCTTATGAGTGATTATGATAGTGTATCATAGTGAACTCATGATTAAGGCATGGTGATGTCTAAATCAAGAAGGAATCATACTCTAAGGAGTTAGAGAATGATTATCAAATAACTGAATTCTTCTTAATAAAAGAATACCCCACACTAATAAAGGACATTAAGAATACAAGGAGTTGTAAGTTCTTATATCCTTGATAGATACACGTCAATTATCTATGTGATGAGTTGTTCATGTGATGAGTCAACTATCCATATGAATATGAGGAACCAAATTTTGAGTTATGGTTTATGACCATTATATCCTAAATGACATCCATGTGAACCATAAGGTATGACCTTGATGGTAGCACCCATTGGATGAAATCCATAAGTGCAACTGAGTCTTAAGTGTTAAGACACATGGATAACATTTTGAGAAGGATGATGCTTGTTGATTGCAACTTAATGACTAAGACATTTGGCATATGGATACTAAAACTACATTCCTATAAGGAATAAAACAAGGATGTGTACGTGACACAACCTATAAGGTTTATGAATCCAATAATGCAAATGAAGTCTATAAGTTACAATGGACTAATCAATGTGATTGATTGAGTACAAGCAACTCAGAATTGGATCTTTACTTTGATGATATAGTCAAAGGGTTTGACTGATATGTCAAAGATAAAGAAGGGATCTGTGATTTAGTGGGAGCGTAATCACATTCCACATGTTGATGTGAAATGGAAATGTTCTAGAATGGAAATCCAAAAGTGGAAATTATCTTTAAGGAAGATAGAGATGTTTCCTATGTGATAGGAATAGAGATCTATAGAGATAGTTCTCAAAAACCTCTTGTCCTAAAAAGAGAAAGCATACATTGGCAATCTGTACTGAAGGGTTTAGTATGCACAGATTCAGTGGGAGAAAACTTGTCCATGTTACATGGAGTTAGTATCCCAAGGCCAAGTGTCCAATTTTTATGAAGAATGGGAACACTAAGAATAGATATGGATCTATCATGTATGTAATCATCCCATTATCTTGCATGTATCAACATGGCAAGAATAAAATGCATTCATCATCTTGTATGTAGGACATGACAATATGATGTGCTCATCCTGATAACTCGTATGTGAGACATGACGAGTGGATGTCTTTCTACTTCCTGTAAGGATGACTGGAATATCATGAGAACTTGATAAGTACTTGGGAAGTACTAGTTCTATGGAGATAAGGAAGAGTTCAATGTAAAGAGTTACATTGATGCGAACTTTCGGAAGGACAGAAAATTAATCGCAAAATATATACAGGATATATAAAAGTGAAAGTTTGTTGATAATAGGAAGTGTTCCAATAAAACCATTTAAAAGGAAATGCCAAGTATCTATGTGT
This sequence comes from Alisma plantago-aquatica, assembly GCA_963693085.1. Lineage (NCBI taxonomy): Eukaryota > Viridiplantae > Streptophyta > Magnoliopsida > Alismatales > Alismataceae > Alisma > Alisma plantago-aquatica. Next base: position 49,071,525 of record OY856411.1, read on the forward strand.
TGGAGAACAACAGTGGATACTATATGGATATGGAAGTTCAGGAGATGAACTTATAGATATTCCGCTCATTGATGACAAGTATGGAATCCTTGATCATGCAATGTGGCTAAAGGTTAGCAAAGGAATACTAGATCACATATTACGGCAACTCCATGTCATATGTGTGACGTACAACAAAGAGATGTGAGACATGCAATTTATACTGACTTTGGCAAGGTGTTTCCATAACTCACTATGTTCGCACTAGAGCACAGTAACATGTGGGACATGTTTGAAGATCACTGTGAATATGATTCAAGGGTGATTGGCTCACAGTGCAAGTGGGAGTTTGTTGGTATGTATGCCCTGAGAGCCAATCATGTGATGATTGGTGGGATACATTAATATTGATTTGATAAACATCAAAGGCAAGCTTCTAATTCTTTCTGGTTCAGTCATATGAGATAGTGATAGAACATATTGAATGTCTAGAGAATGACAATACTAAATGACATATGCTTTCAGGTTGAGGACCTGAACGATGAGATCATACGTATGCTAAGAGTTTGTACATTCTTGTTATGTCCCTAGTCAGATGTCATTATGGAAGGTAGATAGACAACAATGACACACAAGACTAGATTGTAGTGTTGGTTGATGACATAATCCCATTAGTCATGATATAGAGATATCAAACCAAACACATAGGTACTTGTTAGAGAACAAGTGTACCAGACAGACCCACCATGAGTTTGACACATGGAACCATGACATGGTAGTCACAGTCAGTACTCACAGTGATGGTGGTGAGTGTGATTCTTTGACCTGAAATCACTACACTCAACACATGTAGTTGGGCACACTTTGACATCATCAAACACAGTCCTGAAACATGGGTTGTTATAAAGGTGATGTTTGGGTGGCTTTGACACATGGGGCTTTTGAGGGGTGAGTGATAGATATGGGATTTGTCCCTCCTGAGGGAGTTTGATATCCATGGACACTTGATGAGTAGGATTGAGAAAGGCGTGCACACATGTGTGAATTAGTATGTGATACTGATGTCATAACATATCTCTTCCAATCTACTCGAAGATCAAGAAAGTGAATGAACATTGACAGGATGACTGTTCCATGCCTCGAGTTCATTCGGGATATTAGTGATAAAGGAATTATACATTCACTATAACACCATTCACAAATTGTAGGATTGAAAGTTGTTCTCCAACTTTCTATTTCACTTGGGTAGCACTGATGTGTGACTAGGCACCGCTTTTTGCTTGTGAAGTTATAAGTGTTATGGACTTTCACTGCCAACGTGAAATGGACCTACAGGGTCACACACATAGGATTTAACCTGGAAGAGGAGTTTTGTCCACAAACAATGTTTAGATTGATTACTAAAGGAGTTTAGTAGTTCAATTAAACACTTAATTAATTGATAGCTCAATGACATAATGTTCAAGGTGTTGGACACATTGATTGGAGTATCAGATTGATTGAAACTGCAATTGACTGATTCTACACAATCTGCATTCCCAACCGATCAGCTCATGTGATGAACCGACCGACTCAGCTTGGTGAACCGATCGGCTCATGGACAGGGTGAAACGATTGCTTCAAGTGTTGAAACGATCTGTTCAACTGATGCAACCGAGCAAGTTGGGAAATTAGGATTGGTGAGAAATTTCCTTTTGTTTCACTTGCTTAATTTGATTGGAACAAGGATTGGTATTTGATACCAATTAGAAACAAAAGAGGAAAAGTCAATCGGGAACTGATCAGGACCACGAACTGACCGGTTTAGAAGTGAACCGACCGTTTCATGGGTCCCAATCGATCGGTTGAGGTGTCAACCGATCGGCTCATGTCCCCAACCGACCATTTCAGAAATGAAACGATCAGTTCAGGTTGCGAGTTGGTTGTTTTTGTGGAAAATCTCGAACCCTTCTACTCCTGCTTTAGTCCCACATTGCCTGGGATAGAGAACCATGTCCCATGACCCTCATATATATATAGGGGTATTGGGGGCTTCTCAAAGTACAACTCAGTGCAACCAGTTGTTCTGTAAAGTTTTCGTTCTCTCTGGTTTTGGTAACCGAGAGAGCCCGAGCAAGTGCTACCCGATAAGGGAGGCACAACAAGGGAAAGACAACTGTAGAAAGCGAATGGTGGTAGGAGAGTGTGTCAGTGACTAGTACACTGACAGGAGGGTGCAACTCCTTCCATTTCCTTGTGAGACAAGGATATTGGAGTTCCAGGTGGTCCGTGTGGACTACTTCAGAGGCAGGAGATTTCTGCCACTCGGAGGACAACTGTCAATCCTGACAGTCCCAGTTAGACCATGAGTCGTCAGGCCTGATGCGACCAGGAGCTGCACAGACACCATCCAAGACTGGAGGTGAAGACCGCACAAGTCGCGAGGTATTTTTGCCGAGCAAGCCTCGGGACAAGGTATGATTCCACAAACCATCCTTTCCTAATGTATAGACGTTGACGCGTTTCTTTGTTCTGGGTTTGGGGAGGAAATTTTTTGTTTTCGCTGCCTTCTCTGCCTCCCCTAAAACCCAACAGAGAAGGCTACAAATGAGCCCATTGTAGAGGAAGAAACTGAGAAGAGGATGACCTATGTGCCACCACATCAGAGAGCACAAACCGTCCCAGTTTCTTATCCCAATAGTCTAAAATCAATAAAGTGGATGCATAGTTCAAAAAGTTCTTAGATAGCTTTAGGAAACTTTCGGTTAACATCCCCTTGATAGAAGCCATTGAGCAGATACCCTCCTATGGTAAGTTCTTGAAAGATATAATTACCAAGAAGAGGAAGATTCCTGACACAGAGGTGGTAGTCCTTAAGGACCAGGTTAGCGCCTTTATTCTAGGTAAATGGCCACCAAAGCGACAAGATCCAGACTACTTCAATATTTCATGCTACATAGGAAAAGTGAAATTTGGCGAAGCACTGTGTGATTCCAGGGCAAGTATAAACTTGATTCCCCTCTCAACATTAAAAAATCTTGGTCTCAAGGAATCTAGACAAAGCAACATGACGATTCAACTTGTGGACAACTCTGTGGTACGACCATATGGGATATGCGAGGATGTCCTTGTCAAAGTTGATAGATTTGTATTTCTGGCTGATTTTGTCACCATGGAGATGCATGATGAGCAAGGGAATGAGCTGCTCCTAGGAAGACCCTTTGAAGCCACTGCTAATATGATATTGGAGATGGGTAGAGGCCGGTTGACAATGGGTATAGCTGATGACATATTCAAGATACTCATGTCACCAAATTCAAAGCAGTTACAAGAAAATGAGCAATGTCACAAAGTGAAGCACTTTGATCATAACATCTCACTTTGTTTAGGGAAGCCTTTTCTTGATATGGCTCATGTCATGACAAAGGTAGATAAGGGAACACTTGTTGTGGACATCATGGAACAAATAAAGGTGATTTCTCTTGTTAAAGCTGTGGGTTATCCCAATGATGATGAAGAGGAAGTCTCACCGTCTACTGAGGATGATGCTATAGTAGTCTCCATGCTTGACTCATACCCGCAATTACCTCTTGAAGCGTGCCTATTCAATATCATGGATGATTGGATGAGAAGCACATCATTACACGAATGCATAAAGATGCTTCAAGTGCTTCCTTGCTACTATGCCAAGCACTATGAAGATCTAGGACCGCTACCACCACCACTTCATTCTTCTTTGGCCAGCGCGCCAGATTTAGAGCTTAAACTGCTGCCTCCTCACTTGAAGTACATATTCTTAGCGGATAATGAAAAGCTACCGGTAATAATTTCGGCATATCTGAGTGCCGATGAAGAAGAGCAGTTGATAATTGTGTTGAAGAACCACCGTGGTGCGTTCGGGAGGTCGGATTCTGACATTAAGGGGATTTCCCCTACCCTTTGCCAATACAAGATCCGGCTTGTTGAAGGATCCAAGCCAGTGATTCAGACGCAATGTCTACTCAACCCTAGCATGATGGAGGTCATCAAGAAGGAGGTGATCAAGCTTCTTTCTGTGGGCATCATTTATGCTATTTCACACTCGACATGGGTGAGTCCAACACATGTATTCCCTAAAAAGGGGGGAATCACGGTAACACAAAATTTTTTAAATGAGCCTGTCACCACCCGATTGGTAACCGGGTGGCATGTTTGCATTGATTACCGTCACCTAAATTCTGCCACTTTGAAAGATCATTTTCCTCTCCCATTTATTGATAAGATCTTAGAGCGGTTGGCTGGCCACTCTCATTTTTGCTTTTTAGACGGTTATTCTGGCTACAATCAGATTTCCATAGACCCTAAGGATCAAGAGAAGTCTACCTTCACTTGCCCTTATGGGACTTTTGCATATCGCCGTATGCCATTCGGTTTGTGCAATGCACCAACCACTTTTCAACGCTGCATGTTAGCTATTTTTTCAGATATGGTGGAGTGTTGTCTTGAGGTTTTTATGGACGATTTTTCCATCTACGGTGCATCTTTTGATGAGTGTTTGTATAATTTGGATAAAGTTTTGCAGAGATGTGAGGACACATATTTAGTCCTCAATTGGGAGAAATGTCATATGATGGTTAGCAAAGGTATCGTGCTTGGACACAAGGTGTCTAGTAAGAGACTGGAGGTAGATCCAGTAAAGATTGAGGTTATTTCCAAACTACCTCTACCGAACTCGGTGAAAGGAGTTAGGAGTTTCCTTGGTCATGCGGGGTTTTATCACCGATTTATCAAGGATTTTTCTAAAATCGCTAAACCATTGTCTGAATTGCTTGAAAAGGATTCTGTTTTTGATTTCAATGATAAATGTATGCATGCCTTTGAGGTGCTTAAGCAAAAGTTGATTTCGGCACCGATTGTTCAAATGCCAGATTGGACTAAGCCCTTTAAGCTTATGTGTGATACATCAGATTTTGCCGTGGGGGCCGTTCTTGGGCAGTGTTTTGAGAACAAACCCACAATGATTTTTTATGCGTATAAAACTTTGAATGATGCCCAACTCAATTACACCACAATAGAGAAAGAATTGCTTTCCGTGGTTTTTGCATTCAAAAAATTTAGGCAATATTTAGTGGGGTCTAAAGTTGTGGTTTGGACGAACCATGCTGCCATAAAATACTTAATGGAAAAGAAAGATGCTAAACCTAGACTCATTAGGTGGATCTTACTTTTGCAAGAATTTGACATTGAAATTAAGGATAAGGTAGGTGTTGAGAATGTGGTTGCGGACCACTTGTGTCAGTTGGAGAGGGTAGATGAGAGAGATACTAACATACCCATTATCGAGACTTTTCCGGATGATAAAATCCTTTCAATGCAATCTAAGGATCCATGGTTTTCATATATTGTAAATTATCTCGCATGTAAGGAAATCCCGGATGATTGGACTTATCAAGAGAAAAAGAGAATTTTCCATTCTTTGAGATATTATTTCTGGGATGACCCTATTTTGTTGAGACAGAGCAGGGATGGCATTTTGCGCAGGTGTGTACCCGAATGTGAATATGAAAGTGTGCTTAGTCACTGTCATGCATTACCCACTGGCGGTCATCATGCGAGCACAAGGACGGCGGCTAAGGTGTTGGAAAGTGGCCCTTATCGACCTACACTCTTCAGAGACACCTATGACTATGTGAGGAGGTGTGATTCATGTCAAAGGGTAGGTAACATCTCAACGCGGCAAGAGATGCCCCTCAATGTATTTCAAGAGGTTGAGGTATTTGATTTGTGGGGTAATGATTTCATGGGATCTTTTGTGTCCTCTGATTCCAATTTATACATCTTGCTTGTTGTTGATTATGTATCGAAGTGGGTAGAGGCAATACCCACAAGGACTAATGATGTTGCAGTCGTGTGCAGGTTCATGAAGGAGCATATTTTTTGTAGGTTTGGTGTGCCACAAATGATTATTAGTGACGGAGGCACCCACTTCACGAACAGGAAATTCATTACATTATTGAGTAAATATGGGTTAAACATAATGTAGATACCCCATATCACCCGCAGACACAAGGCCAGGTGGAGGTGTCAAATAGAGAGATTAAGAAGATATTGGAGCGCACAGTGGCCTCTTCTAGGAATAATTGGAGTGCACTACTACCAGATGCACTATGGGCATATAGGACCGCATTTAAGACACCTATAGGCACCACACCTTTTAGGTTGGCTTACAAACGGGCTTGTCATTTACCGGTAGAATTAGAGCATAAGGCGCACTAGGCACTAAGGAAGTTGAACTTGAGTATAGATGAGGCAGGGAAGAAGCGAATGTTAGAGCTCAATGAGTTGGATGAGCTAAGGATGAATGCATATGAGAACTCAAGGATCTACAAAGAGCGGACAAAGCAAATACATGATCGCCACATTCACATGCGAGTGTTCAAGAAGGGTGAGAGTGTGTTGTTATTCAATTCAAGGTTAAAGTTGCATCCCGGGAAATTGAGATCCCGATGGAGTGGACCATTTGTGATAGAGGAGGTGCGGCCCCATGGTGCTATCATGGTTAAAGATGGTGATAGAGCATTCTTAGTGAATGGTCAAAGGTTGAAGAATTATTATGGGGAAGATTACAACAGGAAAGTGCATGAGGTTAAACTAATGGCACTAAAAGAGGAATGAAAGGTAGAATTGCATCTAGCCTAAGACGTTAAAGTAGGGTGCTTGTTGGGAGGCAACCCAACCTTGGTAGTGTACATGTTTGTTTCCTTAACTTTTGTTTGCATTCCTAGGTAATTTTCACTATTATAGCTTTTAGTCTTTAAAAATGATACCCTGATTAGTTTGCTAAGTGTGTAGAACTATGTGGAAGTTGATACCATCGAACCTTGTGTCGATGGTAGCAACGAGGGTGATGAGCAGCAGCTACAGAAAATTTGCTCCGTCGATACTATCGATGGCCTTGTCGATAGTATCGACCACCCCACAGGTTGATCGACTCAAATTCTGGAGCAAGTCGATAGCATCGACCCCAAGGTCGATGCTCGTGAGATCTCTGGAGATGATCAGATGATTTCTTCTCAGAGAAGTTGATTCCATCGACCACCGAGTCAATGGTATCGACCCAACTTCGGGGAAATTCAGCACCAAGGCCTCGTGAGGACAAAGGATGCATACAGAAGTCGATGCCATCGACGCCCGTCGATGGTATCGACGTGCCACATCAACGATCCATGAGTCACCATCAATGAAGTGTGCCAAATAGGAGAGGTCGATTCATGGGATGGGTCAATACTTTCAACCCTCATCGATAGTATCGACACGTCATCAATCCGGGCCCTGACATCCAGCAATCGACGACCGTCAATACCAGCGAAGAAATAGATCGTGCTGCAGATGTCGATACCATCGAAAACCCGTCGATGGTATCAGCGGGGTACCAGGGGCGCCGACCTCAGTTATAAAAGGAGGGATTGTAGTTCATTTCTCTTCACACCTTCAGATCATTCTTCCTCAACTTTGACCTTGAGCATCTAGCGAGTGAGAAATCTTCCCCGAGTCCGTTATCGACTGCAAAGATCATCTTCTTCGACCTTCACTGAGCTCTTTTTCTCTATCTTTTCTCTGTTCATCATGGTGAGGAATGTAGCTTCATCTTCCTCACGCACTACCCCAATGGAGATCGAGACATTTGTACCACCACCACCGAGCTCCATTCCCCGTCCGAGGCTTACACATCCCTCAGCGGATGTGAAGAAGATCTTCAATGAATTAATGAAGCGGCCAATCGAGCCCACTCGTTATGTTGATCGGGCCATGATCTGAGACCTGGGTTTTGAGGACAACCTCAACTATCTCCTCCATGGCCAAGTTGGGAGGTTGACACCGAGGGAGGAATGAGTTCCCTATCATGTTGAGGGCCATCCTTTCTTTGGCGAGTGGCCGACATACAAGGAAATCGTGGCGGAGTTCGTGGCATCTCTCGACATTTGCGTCGTGCCCAATGACCTCATCGCCACCAACCGTGAGTGGATAAAGGGCCGAGTCTCCTTTCACTTTTCAACCGCAACTACACCATCACGCTCGACCAGTTCAACTCAATCTACAACTTGTGGCATTCGCCCGAGCAGCACAAACGGCCAAACAGTCGGGTCGACTATGATGCAATGTTTACGGAGTTGGTGACCACCCCAGTGGGTAAGATGATCAGCAACCACAACGTGATTGTGGCTGATTTTTAGCACCCATTTGTACGGGTTTTGCATCACATGTTATGCATCACTTTCTTTGCTTAAGGCAAACTGTCGTTGAGCAAGTTCCAGGAGACATACCTATTTTTCCTCTACAAGCTGCTGATGAGGGAAAAGCTTAACTGGGGCGCATTTTTTTTGACGAGTGTGATGACAGTGACGAGGAGAACCAGACGAGCCCCTATTCATTTTGGGGGACTTATCATGCCACTAGCCCTCTACCTTGGGCTAGACCTGTCCACACTCCCTCCACTGGTCAACAAGAACCCTGCCAATCTTGCCCACTTCCACCGCTCAAACCTTCTTACATTCCGCGACAGTGTGGTATATGCTCATTGCCACATAGGAAAGGAGTACTTGGAGCTATTACTACCAGACCCCATTTTCAACATCCAACCAGGCCAGCATTTTCGGTGGCCAATCATTACTATTGAAAAGTCTGAGGAAGAAGTTGAAGCTACAGACAATGAAGACAATGATGATGAGGAAGAGGAGACTCTCACACCTCTTCGGTCATGAGTAGCCCCGAGGAAGCATCCACGCTTCTATCCGAAAGCTTCATCTTCCTCTCAGCCGCCGCCACCAAATCCCTCTCAGGAAGGAGAGGATGTTTATTTCATGTGGGGCATGTATACCATGCTCCAGGACATCCAGCAGACACAACAACAACATACTGCGTCTTTTTCCCGTATTCAAGACATGACGAACTGGCTATTTGTGAATCAACAAGTAATTTACGAGAATGAGCGCCTCCTCCTCCCCAACTAAGAGAACATACACAACCGGTTGCATAAGATGGAGATGCAGTAGCAGCCTTTCTATGACCACTACTGGAGTCAGGACTACTTTGGAGGCTACCCATAGCCACCACCGATGCCCCCATCTGCTCCTTCATTTCAGGGGCAATATCCTACATGGGATCCCAGTGGTCAACAATACCCGCAGTACCCACCACCTGAGCAGTAGAAGGGTATCACTGTTCCACCTTCTGAGTTTGTTCTTGACTATGAGGCCATAGTTGAATTCAAGCTTAGGGGGGATGGAACAGTTTCTATCTTAGTTTTATTTCATTTTCTTTCATTTAGCATTTTTCTTAGTTTTTTGCAATTTTTCTTCTAGTTGCACAATTTCTTTATTTATAGCTGTCTAGGATCCACTTTCTATCTAGTGTAATCAGTGGATGTCTAAATGTAAATTGCATGTCATCTCAATGTTTTTCATATGGGGGTAATGGGTTCAATTGTCTGAAATTTGAGCATTAGTGAAATTTTCCAGAAATTATAAGTTGGACTTGTTTGAAATTGAGCACATAACTTATGAAAATAGTTGGGTAGGTCAACTTTATAACATATGATCATAAGTACATCCTTATGGTTCAAGAAATGTGGACAGATTTGGATGCTGAACCTAAACTGACCAAATGGTAACGAGACTTTAATCAAAATTGTGAGAGAGAAACCCGTTGATTGATTGGCACACATGTTAGTAAGGAGGGACATATAATCTTTTCCAATGGTTCTATCAATTAGTCTTGTGATCTATCCACCCCACTTCATTCACACTCCACCATAAGAATCGAGAGCACATTACAATTTTCATTTCTTGATTGCATTTCAACTAGATAAGATTGCATTATAGCTAGATTTTGCATAAAAAAAATGAAAAATGAAAAGAAATTTGTAGATTAGTCATGCATGCACACATTGTAGAGTGCATGTCATTGTAGTTGCATAATTATTTTCATATAGTTGCATTTTGCATACTCTTGAGCATATAGGAAATTATGTGCCTTACTTATTCTGAAAAATAAGAAATGCGGGGAACTTGTTCTATACTCTTTGAGAAGTGAATTGTAATGCACCAATTGTGGTAGTTATGTGAAAGTAAGCCTGAAAAAAATATATATTGTAAATGTTTCTCTAGTCAAAATTGAGAAGAAGAAGGGCTTGAAAAAAAGAAAAGAGAGAAATTTTTTTAAGCAGAAATTAGAGGGAGAAAAGAACTTGTTTCACCTGTATATTAAAAAGAATAAGCACATGATGTAGTTTTGTAGACATTCCATCTCACATTGAGACAGAATAGTTGAGCATGCATCATTCCACCTAAAATGTAGGCATTAGGTCATTTCCATATGCATATGCATCATTTAGGTCATTTTTATTGTTTTTGCATGTTAAACTGTATTGTGCTTCCTCTTCTTCCACATCCATCCATTTCATCCACCCATTGCTCAAAACGGTGGGACACCCATGATTATCTCTTCATTCTTGTATATCAGGAGATCTACTTCCATGTAGATGGTAGTTAGGATATGAGCAATGTAGATATGAGATCACAAGATGCACCAAGCCTGAATTGGAGGAATTTATTATATCAACTGCCTTATTTGATAGTGTTCATTGGTCTTGGGATGGGCATCTCTCATGGACGATTATTGTCACCTTTAGGGTACTTACCGTTCCGTGGTCAATGAGGGCCGGTATGTACCTTACAGGAGGGAATCATTCCGGAGATGTCTTTTATGCTAATATGTTCTTTAGTTGACCCTCGCAATTATATTATGTAGTTTTGTTGCTCGAGGATGAGTAAAGTTCAAGCTTAGGGGAGTTTGATGCAAGGGTTTTGAGTCACTTTTATAGGCTAGTTTTATAATCGTTTTGTACGTGTATTGGTCATATTTGTGGTTAATATCGCATGATTCATTTCCTTTAGCCTACAATCTCATTATGCATCAAATTTGTCTTATTTCATCTTATTTTGTATAAAAGATCATATTTCTCATATTTTATTGGTGTTCTTCTCTTTATTTTAGGGAATTTGCATATCTGAGGTCGTCGATACCATCGACGGCCGTCGATGCCATCGACATGGCCACAACAACAAGCTAGAGAAAGAGCAGAACCAGTTGATACCATCGACATGACGGTCGATGGTATCGAGATAGCGTTAGCGTGCTAAAGGTCAACAAGTCGATACCATCGATGTGTCTGGTCGATGGTATCGAGTTACCATCAGAGAGAATGCCAGAAATCAAGGAGCGACGATACCCTACCGGGGTCGATACCATCGACCCACCGTCGATGATATTGACACCGTCAGATCAGGAAACAACCCAAATCGATCTAAAACGAACGACCGTGATATTTTGTCGGCCGTAAGTGATCCTTATACCTAGGAAAGACAGCCCAAGCCGTACTATCATGTCATTAGCCACCGCACAAGTCTCATAAGAGGAGAGGACAAAGAACGGAGATCATAGCTATGCCCCAGATGTTTCTAGAGCTGCAGACAAAGTTTTCTACCGCCGGAAGGCTGTAGAACGCCCATCCTATGCCGAGAATCGTCCGGTTCTCCTTCATTCAGGGGTTACACCATCTCCGTCCACATTTCCCCTATGTTTTCTTCTCCTTTCTTTGTGTTTCTCATTGAGATGAACATGCAGGGCTAATCCCCTTTGTCTTTAGGACCGGGAGTAGCCCGGATAATCGTTGTATGACACTTTTTACACAGTTAACCATAATTTGTCTCTCAAATCTGTGGTATGATATTGTTTTCTCAATTGTATCATTGTGCTTGATCACCATAATGGTAATTTAATACATTTAATTGCTTTTGATGAAGAATTAATGGTTGAAAAGACACAATAATCACATTAACTTATAAATACTTTGGAAAAGGCGATATACGGTTAATGGTGGAAACCTAGAGATATGTTTTTCATGCACCTAATTTAGGGTATAGGTTACTACTGACGTGGAACCGATCTAAATTAAGGTAGTGAATTGTATCACGGAAGCAAACAATTCTATTCACAGGCCACTACCCGCGATAGGAGACAAGTTGTGATAATTATGTAGGAATTAGGACAACGAGAATCCGTGGTGAAACCGCAATCCTAAAGATTCCATTTTAATTGATTAAACCAACCATTTAATCAATTGCTTTGCTTTCTTTTTTTTTTTATTTTCTTTTTCAAAAAAACTCTCAAACTTTATAATCGGTCTAGCTGATTGCAAGTAGTTAGTAGTAGTCTATCGAAATTACATTCCCTGAGTTCGACTCGGGCCTCACAAAGGCCTATATCACATTGATGCGCGCACTTGTGTTTTATGCACGGTTTAATCCTGTCAGTACCTCCCAAGGCCAAAAAGGTAGGGCGGTCGTAGGTGAAGCCCGGGGTGACACCCACTCATGATGAAGGTAGATTCTGGTGGTTAGTCTCTCACTTGAGAACCCCTACAGAAGAGATGTCTTTGGTCATAAGATAGATGGAGGAACCACATCCCATTTGAGAAGTAGTGAGACCAAGGGGGGGGGGAGAGAGAGCATTCCTATGCTGAGAGAGAGGGAGTCAGGTTGTAGGTCATGTTGTTGATGAAGTATGAAGGAAGAAGAAGATGGGAAGCGAGGAGCCTACTGGATGGTTATATGGGCGGTGAAGTACTGGATTCAAAGGAGTGGAAGCAAGTGGATACAAGGACTATCGTCAGTGCCGCTGGAGCAGACTTGATGGAGGTTCCATGTCTCCCTGTCGAGCTGTGCGCATAAGAAAACACAGTTGTGAGAGGTTGGGGGTGAAGAAGAAGGCTAGTTGGGGTTTGAAATAGATACCCGTCGGTTCACCCTGATGAACCAAACTCCTATGGTCGGTTCAACAAACAAAATTAGAGCCTTAGGTAGCACCCCTGACTTAACAACATGGACCAACAGTAAGTCTCTATGTCACCTTCTTTTGAGGTATATTCCGATGAAATCCTTTATTTGAGCATTAGCTTGTAAATATTGTAGAAATTAATTAGCTAGTCAGAATATAGCAAAATTGTATATCAAATTGATTAGGAAAATAAGTAGAATCTAAATAAAATAGTTTCAGAACCTAACCGTGCTCCCTATACCAAATGTAAGGCTAATACATGAGTAAATGGTGATTATATACATGAATCCCTACATCTAATATTAACATAATGAATATAGTGAATCTCTTTATTTGATACATAATATGATATTGTGAGAATCCAATATGATGATGATGATAATGATAATAAATTAGCAATTTTAAACCAAAGATCATAACTTGCCATGATATTAATGCACATAATATGAGCTAGGTGTTCATAATGTGACAATATGTTAGATCTAATAATTAGTGTTTCACCTAATGTCTACTATTGGTTTATAACTCTAACGAATCATGGTGTAATAGAATTAGGGTTTGTACCCTTAATCCTTTTTTGAATCTGAGATAACCCTAAATCCTAGTTTAGAACATATGTTAAATTAGTATATCTTGAGTATGATTGGTGACACTTTAGAATATACATGCATGCAAATAATGGTTGTTGATTATGTTATATACTTGGATGTTCGGATATATGCTTGAAGCACATGTTGCATGGTTTTTGCATGGAAATGAGGTACGTGGTTACTTATGAATAATCAATATTATAGAATTCTGGTGTTTTCTAAAGTTTCATGAATATATTGAAATTAAAATGCTTGGTTTTTTATTTACATCATGCAATCTATAAGTCCCTACATGTATCACGTTATATAGACATAACTTGCTCAAGTCCAAGATGCTATCTCTGGAGGGTTGGATGTATGGAAAGAAGTAATTATAGAGATTACCCCCAACGAGTGGGTATGCTATTGAATTTACCTTCATTGAGCGGGTATGCTTTAGAGACTACCCCAAGAAAGTGGGTATACCATTGAGATTACCCCCATCGAGTGGTTATACTATTGGTATGTATGCCCATAGAGAAAGTCATATGATGATTGTAATGGGATACTTTGTAAATGATTTGAATAATAATAAAGGCAATTTCTGATCTATATGTTTAAACTGTTTCTGAGATGATGGTGTGACATGATAGATGTCTAAAGAATGATTTTACTCAATGACGTATGCTTTTGGGTTGAGGACCTAAACGATGAGATCATATGGATGTTAAGAGTATACATTCTTGTTTAGTCCCTAGTCGGTTGTTATTGTGGAAATAACCATAGACATCAATAACACTACAGCCTGGATTGTGTGTTGGTTGATGAAAGAATCTCATTAGTCATGATATAGTGATATCAAACCAAGCACATAGGTACTTGTTAGAGAACAAGGTACCAGACAGACCCACCGTGAGAGTGACACATGGAACCATGACTTGGTAGTCACAGTCAGCTCTCACAGTGATGGTGGTGAGTGTGATTTTTAGACCTGAAATCACTACACTCAACACATGTCATTGGGTACACTTTGACATCATCAAACGCAGTCCTGTAATATGGGTTGTTATAAAGGTGATGATTGGGTGGCTTTGACACATGGGGCTTTTGAGGGGTGAGTGATAGATATGGGATTTGTCCCTCCTGAGGGAGTTTGATATCCTTGGCTACTTGATGAGTAGGATTGAGAAAGGCATGCGCATGCACGTGTGAATTAATATGTGATATTGATGTCATACACATCGCACTCGGTCTACTCTGAGATCAAGGAAATGAATGAATGTTGACAGGATGACTGTTCCATGCCTCGAGTTCATTCAGGATATCAGTGACAAAGGAATTATACATTCACTGTAACACCATTCACAGATTGTAGGATTGAAAGTTGTTCTCCAACTTTCTATTTCACTTGGGTAGCACTGATGTGTGACTAGGCACCGCTCTTTGCTTGTGAAGTCATAAGTGTTATGGACTTTCACTGCCAACGTGAAATGGACCTGCATGGTCACACACATAGGATTTAACCTGGAAGAGGAGTTTTGTCCACAAGCAATGTTTAGATTGATTACTAAAGGAGTTTAGTAGTTCAATTAAACACTCAATTAATCGATAGCTCAATATCATAATGTTCAAAGTGTTGGACGCATTGATTGGAGTATCAGATTGATTGAAATCACAATTGACTGATTCTGCACAATCTGCACTCCCAACCTATCGGCTCATGTGATGAACTGATCGGCTGAACTTGGTGAACCGGTCGGCTCAAGTGTTGAGTCGATCGGCTCAAGGACAGGGTGAATGATTGATTCAAGTGTTGAAACGATCGATTCAATTGTTGCAACCGGGCAAGTTGGGAAAGTAAGATTGGTGAGAATTTTCCTTGCGTTTCACTTGCCCAATTTGATTGGAACAAGGATTGGTATTCGATATCAATTAGAAACAAAAGAAGAAAAGTTAATCGAGAACTGGTCAGGACCACGAACCGACCGGTTCAGAAAGTGAACCGACCGGCTCATGGGTCCCAACCAATCGGTCGAGTGTCAACCGACCAGCTCAGATCCCCAACCGACCGTTTCAGAAATGAAATGATCAGTTCAGGTTGTGAGTTGGTTGCTTTTGTGGAAAATCTCGAACCCATCTACTCCTGCTTTTAGTCCCATATTGCCGGGGACAGAGAACCCTGTCCCATGACCCACCTATATATATAGGGGTATTGGGGGCTTCTCAGAGTACAACTCAGTGCAAGCCGGTTGCTCTACAAAGTTGTCATTCTCTCTGGTTTTGGTAACCGAGAGAGCCCGAGCAAGTGCTACCCGAAAAGGGAGGCACAACAAGGGAAAGACAACTGCAGTTGCAACTGGCAGCAGGAGAGTGTGTTGGCGACTAGTATGCCAATAGGAGGGTGCGACTCCTTCCAGTTCCTTGTGCGACAAGGAGATCGGAGTTCCAGGCGGTCTGTGTGGATGACTATAGAGGCGGGGGACCTCTGCCGCTCAGAGGATAACTGTCAATCCCGACAGTCTCGGTGAGACCAGGAGTCTTCAGTCCCGGTGCGACCAGGAGCTGCACAGACACCGTCCAAGACCGGAGGTGAAGACCGCGCAAGGTGCGAGGTACTGTCGCGGAGCAAGCCTCGGGACAAGGTATGCATCCACAAACCATCTTTCCTATTCTATAGACGTTGACGCGATTCCTTTTGTTCTGGGTTTTGGGGAGAATTTTTTTTTTGTTTCCGCTGCTTCTCTGCCTCCTCTAAAACCCAACAGTGGTATCAGAGCCACGTCAACTGTTCTATATTTTAGGATTATCGATATGATCGATTTTGGTTTGTCACCTTTATTTATTGCATGTGATGAGAATAATATCGGCTTTATACATGTCCAATCCACAAATCCCAAATACATATATGATATGTAATATTAATGCACTCGATACGCGTCGCCCTTAAACGAGTTTTGTGGTGGATGTGTAGCATGATTATGGCCTATAAACCCCTATATCTGTGTGTGGTTGTATGTAGTTGCTTTCATCTCGGTCTGCGCACCGATTCCCCTTCTCTTATTCCTGATGTAACTCAAAATAATTCGAGAATTCTTTTCCTACCTTTGCTCCCCCTGAATGTAACTCGGGGTTTCACTATTCAATTGTAAATAGGATATATTTTATTTCCTGTTATGTCAAAGAACGGCGGACGACCTGAGACGATCGGTTCAAGGCGTGAACCGATCAGTTGGTGATCCAGACGACCGGTTTGAGGGGCGAGATGAGCGGGTGGCGACCTTATGAGATGCACGACGACTGGTGAATCGATTGGCTGGAGGAGCCAGTCGATCGGCTGGTGGCACAGGAACAACCAACCTGATGGCGAGCCGATCGGTCATGGAGATGAGCTGATCAAACCCAGAAAGGCAGGCACAGATTTCATCTTGTACAGGTTGCATGTGATGTAGACCTAGATGACCGTGATTCCTCTTGGCTCGAGGAATCACAATAGGATGGCCATAATCATTGATTTTTATCGTTTTGCATGTTTTCTGTGGGATATAGCATGTATATGATACTTACTATATATTGTGGTGATTGGATATGTATATGTATATAAAAACTAAATCCCTCATTAAAATATTAAGTCTTATACGCCTTCCATTAGCGACACACATGGCAAACTTGATCGACCAAGTGTAGGTTACACCAAAGCGTGGTGCGCCGTCTATCTTGTGGAAGTGTGAAGGGTCAACATGTAGGTTCTGGCAAAGCAGGGTGCATGTTTATCGTGTCAGCTTTTGGGTTAGACTTAACTGGTGATTCTTAGAGCGTCTAAGCCCAGAGGCACGGAATGTTCATGGCAAGGTGTTGTGCATGTTCATTCATCAAGAGTTTCATATGATGCAATTGGCATGATGGCCTACCTAAATAGTCAAGATTATGGGCGATCAGACAAAGCTGACTCATGACTTGATGAAATATGGATCTTGACCCACTAGAAGATTGTACGCTGCAATCTTCCGAATTGATGGTGAGGGCTATCAATTTGAGTCAAAATAGTGGGAGCGGTAATTAATTAAAGGCATAATTAACTATCGTTAAATTTTATTCAAATCAAATCAAAAAGGTTTTGACAAATGCAAATTTTCTCTTGTAGAATGGCAAAAGAATCATCTTTTAAAATGGGCAAATTAATTGAGAATAAATTCCATAACTGGTTGAGGACTGTGAGAAGTGTTCTGCACAATCCAGATATACCAGGAGCCTTAGAATCCACTCTATGTACGCTTAATGCGTTAGTGAAGAAAAAAGAAGGTAAGGGAGAGAAGTGTTCTCTCACCAAACTAATTTCTTCTACATGGAGAGGATGGAAGGAACAATGGAAGAAGAAGTCAGAGATAGAGATCTCTACTTCTGGTGTATACGTGATAGAGATTAACTTTGCTACTTCTTCGTCATGGGTACTTGATACCGGATGCGGATCTCACATTTGTTCAAATGTGAAGGATCTTAAGAGAAGTAGGCCTTTAGGGAAAGGCGAGGTTGAACTACGTGTTGCCAATGGGGCAAGCGTTGCCGCCAGTGCCGTAGGAACCTATGAGTTAACTCTACCAAGTGGGCTAATAATAGAGTTGAAGAACTGCTATTATGTACCTGCCATAAATAGGAATATCATTTCCGTCTTTTGTTTGGACAAGGATGGATTTGAATTTCTTATTAAGAATGGAAATTGTTCCATTTCTAAAGATGGGATCTTTTATGGCAGTGCCCCAATGTCTTATGGTCTATACTTGATAGATTTGGAGACAAATGTATACAATGTAAACACCAAAAAGCAAAAACTCAACAACTCAAACAAGACATATCTCTAGCATTGTCGTCTAGGGCACATGAATGAGAAGCACATTTCTAGACTCCATAAAGATGGTTATCTAGACTCTTTTGATTATGAATCAATAGAGACATGTGAATCTTGTTTGTTGGGCAAGATGACTAAGACTCCCTTTTCAGGTAAAGGTGAGAGAACTAGTGATCTATTAGGTCTCATACATACTGATGTATGTGGGCCTTTTAGAACTAATGCCAGAGGTGGGTATTAGTACTTCATTACCTTCACTGATGACTTCAGTAGGTATGGCTATGTGTACTTGATGAAACATAAGTCAGAAACCCTTGAAAAGTTCAAGGATTTCATGAATGAAGTACAGAACCAACTTGGTAAAAGTATTAAGGCACTTCGATCCGATCGAGGTGGAGAATACTTAAGCCAGGAGTTTGAGTACCTTCTGCGAGCTCGTGGTATTGTATCACAGTGGACTCCACCTGGAACACCACAACATAATGGTGTGTCTGAAAGAAGGAATCGCACATTGTTGGATATGGTGCGATCAATGATGAGTTTTGTTGATCTTCCAATTTCTTTCTGGGGTTATGCTCTTGAAACCGCCGCGTTTACACTTAACCGTGTACCATCTAAATCGGTTCAAAAGACACCATATGAGATATGGACTGGGAAGCGTCCCAACTTGTTTTTTATGAAGATTTGGGGTTGTGAGGCTTACGTCAAGAAAATGTTTCCTGATAAGCTTGGACCCAAATCTGATAAATGTTATTTTGTTGGATATCCCAAGGAGACCAAGGGATATTATCTATACCACCCTACTGACAACAAAGTGTTTGTTGCCAGGGATGCTGTATTCCTAGAGAAGGAATTTATTTACAAAGGAAGCAGTGGGAGGAATATAGAGCTTGAAGAGGTTCAAGCCCAACAAGAAAACATTGAACTGGTAGATGTACCAGAGGAAAATGCAGATTCACAAGGTGTTGTGAAATCTCAATCTCCTCAGGTAACACAAGGACCTCGTAGATCTAGTAGGACCCGCCTTGAAACTGAGAGGTTTGGATACCTTGTAACTCAGGAAGGTGGTGAGTTGATCATAGATGATGATCCAACTACCTACGTAGAGGCTATGGAGGGACCAAATTCTGAGAAATGGCTAGAAGCCATGAGATCCGAGATGGAATCCATGTACTCCAACAAAGTATGGACTTTGGTGGAACCACCCGAAGGGGTAAAACCCATAGGGTGCAAGTGGGTCTTTAAGAAAAAGACCGACATGGATGGCAATGTGCAAACTTATAAAGGCAGATTGATTGCAAAGGGATTTCGACAAGTTCAAGGTATTGACTATGACGAAACCTTTTTTCCAGTTGCCATGATTAAGTCCATCAGGATCATGCTTGCTATTGCAGCTTATTATGACTATGAGATTTGGCAGATGGATGTTAAAACCGCATTCCTTAATGGGAATATAAACAAGGATGTGTATATGACACAACCTAAAGGTTTTGTAGATCCAAAGAATGCCAATAAAGTCTGTAAACTACAAAGGTCAATCTATGGATTGAAGCAAGCATCTCGGAGTAGGAATCTTCAATTTGATGAGGAAGTCAAAGTGTTTGGCTTTCAAAGTGAAGATGAACCTTGAGTGTACCAGAAGGTTAGTGGGAGCTCGACCACATTCCTCATATTGTATGTGGATGACATACTTTTGATGGGGAATGATGTCTTAGCCTTAGAGAAGGTAAATACTTGTCTTGGGAATACTTTCTCAATGAAGGACTTAGGAGAAGCATACTACATCCTAGGAATTAAGATCTATAGAGATAGATCTAGAAGGCTTCTCGGACTAAGTCAGAGCACACACATTGACAAAGTGCTGAAGTAGTTCAACATGGAGAACTCAAAGAGAGGCAACATCCCCATGCTACATGGAGTCACCGTCTCTAGAGCTCAATGTCCCCAATCTTGTGAAGAGAGGGAGTGTATGAATGGGATCCCATATGCATCAACCATCGGATCCATCATGTACGCTATGTTGTGCACACACCCAGATGTCTCGTATGCTCTTAGCATGACGAGCAGGTACCAGTCAGATCCCGAGGATGCTCACTGGACAGTCGTGAAGAACATCCTCAAGTACTTGCGAAGGACTAAGGATCAGTTTCTTGTTTACGGCGGCGAGGAAGAGCTGGTTGTAAAGGGTTACTGTAACATACCAGAACATGAACCCTACCCTAGAAGTTTAACCTTTTGGACTTAGCCAAACAAGTTTGAGGTTAGAGTGATCCTAATAATCTAATGCATGAAAAAATGTAATCTAATATGTCACATAATTCATTGGGTGATAATAAGATGATAAATAACTTAATTGAAAGAGTAATATAGTTAATGGGCCATTAGTGGGCCATGTGACATAACTCAACTAAGAAAGCCTCAAAATAAAGAATAGACTTCAAATTCGTAATATACACATTAAAATAAGCCTACATGTCAATTTTCATTTAATTTGACAACCTTGAAATAATATGATAAGTTAAGAGAGAGAAATTGCTTAAAAGGTGCAATTAATAAATAAATATAACAATTGACTCCAAAAGAAGAAAATAATCTTAGATTCGTAATCTACATAATAAATATAGCCTTTGGGTGAATTTTCATCCAATTTGGAGAAAGTTTGCTTAAAAGGTAAACTCAGGAGAGAGAAAGTGTGTAAAACCTTCAAGATATTAAATAAATATGCAAATATATCCAATATGTAAAATTGATGTCAAATTCGTATTTAGCACATCAAATATTACTTAAGGATGAAGTTTCACCTAATTTGGATAATCCATGTGTCATTAATGCATCAGGAAAGAGAAACAAAGAATATATTAAATAATACAACTAAAGTTTCCAAAAGTGAAATCTAATTGGAAATTCGGAATCTACATGTTTAACTTAACTTGTGCGCCAAGTTTGGATTAATTTGGATAATGTTGGAACCCTCAAATCAAGAAAGAGAAAATAGGGAAAAATGCTTTTCCAACTTTGGTTTAATCGGTTTTGATTTTGGTTTATTTTGTCACAAGTCACGATTTTCCTTCTTATGTGCCTCTTCACAGTGTCTGTTGGATCTAGATCGTGCGGCTACTGTCTTTTCCCCTACCTCCATTTTTGCTGGTTCCCCCATGAACTGGGAAACCAGTTCTGGTCGATTTTCCTTCTCCGTTTTCCTCCCTTTCCTTTCTTCCTTTCCCTCCGTTTTCTCTTCCCTCACCTTCCTTGCTTCTTCCCGAATCCAATGGTCCTATAAAAGCTAGGACACCATCTTTATAGCTCGTTTTCACCTGGTGCCGCCCCCATCCCCTGCTTCTGCCCTGCTTCCATCTTCCTTTCCATTGCTCCTCTGCTGAAGGGCTTCAGACTCTTAGAAAATCATCCTATGCTCATCCTTGCACCCATATGTACCTTCTCTGTGGGTTTGTTCAGGCTGTTCCTCCCTCGGTCATGCCTTCCCCGCTCCGTTTGGGTTCTCCGACGGTCTGAGCGGTCCTTTGGAGTTCGTCGCTGTTCTGAGGTCCTCGCAGGCTTTTCTTGGAGTGGGGTTTGGTTCGGGTTGACTCCTCGAAGCATCAACCACCCCCAATTTCTCCCGGAATCGTGTGTGCTCCCGTCGTGTGCTCGACTTCCTCTCGGCCGGAACGCACCCAACCGTCGAGCTACCTGATCCTCTGCGGCGGAATTGATGCTTGGGTAACCTTCCCCACTCTTTGCTATTTGCGTTTTTGATCTCAGGTTTGGAGTTCATCGTGTCCCCTAGTTTTTCCCAATTCTCACCCTCGAGAAGCTGCTGCCATGGTGCAACTATCTTGGGAAGAAGATGGGCCAGCGATGTATTACCTATCTACCCTCCCACCTTCTTCTATTTTTGTTCTTCGATTGAGGGCAATATCGTCTTTTCATCCCTGTGTTTTATTTTATCATGTCGATCCCTGCTCCTGTTGGCTGAGGGTTCCCGGGCCAGGTGGCTTGTGCTGGTTGGAACATCTCAGCATGGTTTATGTATATCCGGATAATGTTTTCTCGTGGCTTATCAGGATTTTCTGATTGGTTGATAGTTAAATAATTCATAACTAATTATCTGTTAATCCAAAAATTACAAATAAATACTCACTGGATTCATAAAAATGCAAGCTTTCTAATGGTTTTGGTTTAGTCGCCTGAATCTGATGTTTTATAGAGGTGATTTTAATGGATCTAATTTATAAGTTAAAAACTTGTATAAATCATAACTAATTATACATAAGTCAGAAAAATATAATAAAATATGTTTTGAACTCAGGAAAATATAACCTAAAATAGAATAGTTTTGATAACCTAATTCAATAATAATAAAAAGATGATTTTTAGGGTTTATGAAATCAATATAAAACATAACCCTAATTTCACATATATTCTAATAGGTGCTTTGGAAGCCTAGGCTTGGACCTAGAAGTGGCTTTAGATCGTTTGGATATGAAGTTGAGGTATGATTGCATCCCCCATTAATTCTGTATTGAGCAATTTCATATTCATATCTCTTAAAGTATGTTTGCATCCCATATTATTCTTGTTGAGCAATTATCCTATTTTATTCTTTCTCTTGGTCCTATGGACATTAGCCTACACATTGTCTTGTTCTTTTGAAATCATGCTTCATGTGAAGTATCTTATTTTATTATTGATCTTATGATCATAGATATTCTCTTGGAATCTTATCTTGTTGCCTTGGTGCAAATTGGACTTTTGATATTATATGTCCACTGTGATGTGGATTTTACTTGTTGATATATGCCCACTATAATGTGGATGCTTATATGTTTGAGTTATCCATTGTGTGATGACAACCTTGTTAATTCTGACTATACTTTTCTACTTGCCTCTACATTAACATGCTATGTGATTCAGTAGCACTAGAGTAGTGTAATTACATTGGTTTTTGTCTCATTATGCAATATGGCAACATTGTGATATCTTTGGGATGGAGGATGTGTGATTCCCCATACCTGGGCAGGATGTGTGATTCCTGGCCCATGTTATATATATATTTGGATGGTGGATGTGTGATTCCCCATGCCAGGGCAGGATGTGTGATTCCTGGCCCATGTACCATCAGGGCAAGATGTGTGATTCTTGGCCCATGTCCCACCAGGTTCAAGATGTGTGATTCTTGACCACCATTGTTATTTATATTGTTCTAGGGCTATGCATATCTCACATGCATGCAGGTTGATTATGATATGTGCTTTGTTTCCCACCATGGTAGTGGATGTTTATATTGATAGCACATTCTTATTATTTGTTGGTTATGGAAAGTATCCCTTTGGTTATGATTCTTTTCTCTTGATACCCGTTTGGGTGATACTTATCTCTTGCATGGGAAGCCTTTACATTTGATGTCCTTATTATCCTTATATTGCTCAACTTGCTTTTCAGTATGCACATACCGGCCTTTGCTGATGTTTCCTTTTGTTTCTCTTTTGCTGGGGTATGCTTCCAACCCTAAGTGGAGGGCATGGATGGCTTGACATGTTGACCTGGACTTAGTTTGTGATGATGAAGCTTGGAGACAATCTTGAGGTGGTTTAGATTTGCTCTACATGGATCCTTGTGATGTAAGTTTAAGTTGTAACCCTTTGTTTTATAATTGAATAGTCAAATATTTTCTTCCGCTGCTATACATTGGTCTTTTGATTACCATTAAATAAAGATTTGAAAATTTTCCACCCACTCCATCATACCTTCGGAGTGTGTTTGGACTGGAGGTTTTATTGTTCAAATTTTTAGTAGATAAGTAGTTTCACTCCTTTACAACATGGTATCAGAGCCCATGGTAGTCGGAATCGACTATTTCAATTTTGTCTCCCTATAAGAACCCTTGACTTTTCTAGTTAGATCTAAGTGAGATGTTGACCTTAGATTTGATCTATGATGATCTTCTTCTGTAAAAATGTTTTGTTTGAGGATAAGATTAGGTTATGAGGAAGTATTCATATGGATATATTGTGACTTGGTTTCCGCAATTGATTTTGGATCCACATTTTGTTTCATCTCAAAAAGATTTTCATCGCCAAAAATTATTTTCAAATATACTACTATATGTACAAAAGTTTTCTTTGATTTATCAAAGTTTTCATGAGCTAAGTCACAATCAAGAGAAACTATAGTTTGACTAGAATCTAACCCTAGTTTTATGGCTAGGAATGATATAATGGTATAGTTGACCTACCCTATTACTTTTTGGTTGTTCATGTAGGGTTGTTAGGTTAGAGACACGAGGACCTAAAAACTCAACCCTAGATGGTGACTTATAGTTGGATACATGAGAAACATAAATCTTTAAAACTTTCACAACTAAGAGATGTGGGTAGATCTAAAAAGTTGTTTAGTTTGACCTGTTAAGTTGAACCCTTTAAGGGGTGGAGAGTAGTTAGTTGTTGATGTTTGGATCAATAGATTTCGAGGATGAAATCCTTTTTAAGGGGTGGAGTGTTGTAACATACCAGAACACGAACCCTACCCTAGAAGTTTAACCTTTTGGACTTATCCAAACAAGTTTGAGGTTAGAGTGATCCTAATAATCTAATGCATGAAAAAATGTAATCTAATATGTCACATAATTCATTGGGTGATAATAAGATGATAAATAACTTAATTGAAAGAGTAATATAGTTAATGGGCCATTAGTGGGCCATGTGACATAACTCAAGTAAGAAAGCCTCAAAATAAAGAATAGACTTCAAATTCGTAATATACACATTAAAATAAGCCTACATGTCAATTTTCATTTAATTTGGACAACCTTGAAATAATATGATAAGTTAAGAGAGAGAAATTGCCTTAAAGGTGCAATTAATAAATAAATATAACAATTGACTCCAAAAGAGGAAAATAATCTTAGATTCGTAATCTACATAATAAATATAGCCTTTGGGTGAATTTTCATCCAATTTGGAGAAAGTTTGCTTAAAAGGTAAAATCAGGAGAGAGAAAGTGTGTAAAACATTCAAGATATTAAATAAATATGCAAATATATCCAATATGTAAAATTGATGTCAAATTCGTATTCAGCACATCAAATATTACTTAAGGATGAAGTTTCACCTAATTTGGATAATCCATGTGTCATTAATGCATCAGGAAAGAGAAACAAAAAATATATTAAATAATACAACTAAAGTTTCCAAAAGTGAAATCTAATTGGAAATTCGGAATCTACATGTTTAACTTAACTTGTGCGCCAAGTTTGGATTAATTTGGATAATGTTGGAACCCTCAAATAAAGAAAGAGAAAATAGGGAAATAATGCTTTCCAACTTTGGTATAATCGGTTTTGATTTTGGTTTATTTTGTCACAAGTCACGATTTTCCTTCTTATGTGCCTCTTCACAGTGTCCGTTGGATCTAGATCGTGCGGCTACTGTCTTTTCCCCTACCTCCATTTCTGCTGGTTCCCCCATGAACTGGGAAACCAGTTCTGGTCAATTTTCCTTCTCTATTTTCCTCCCTTTCCTTTCTTCCTTTCCCTCCGTTTTCTCTTCCCTCACCTTCCTTGCTTCTTCCCGAATCCAATGGTCCTATAAAAGCTAGGACACCATCTTTACAACTCGTTTTCACCTGGTGCCGCCCCCATCCCCTGCTTCTCCCCTGCTTCCATCTTTCTTTCCATTGCTCCTCTGCTGAAGGGCTTCAGACTCTTAGTAAATCATCCTATGCTCATCCTTGCACCCATATGTACCTTCTCTGTGGGTTTGTTCAGGCTGTTCCGCCATCGGTCATGCCTTCCCTGCTCCGTTTGGGTTCTCCGATGGTCTGAGCGGTCCTTTGGAGTTCGTCGCTGTTCTGAGGTCCTCACGGGCTTTTCTTGGAGTGGGGTTTGGTTCGGGTTGACTCCTTGAAGCATCAGCCACCCCCAATTTCTCCCAGAATCGTGTGTGCTCTAGTCGTGCGCTCGACTTCCTCTCATACGGAATGCACCCAACCATCGAGCTACCTGATCCTCTGCGGCGGAATTGATGCTTGGGTAACCTTCCCCACTCTTTGCTATTTGCGTTTTTGATCTCAGGTTTGGAGTTCATCGTGTCCCCTGGTTTTGCCCAATTCTCACCCTCGAGAAGCTGCTGCCATGGCGCAACTATCTTGGGAAGAAGATGGGCCAACGATGTATTACCTATCTACCCTCCCACCTTCTTCTGTTTTTGTTCTTCGATCGAGGGCAATATCGTCTTTTCATCCCTGTGTTTTATTTTATCATGTTGATTCCTGCTCCTGTTGGCCGAGGGTTCCCGGGCCAGGTGGCTTGTGCTGGTTGGAACATCTCAGCATGGTTTATGTATATCCGGATAATGTTTTCTCGTGGCTTATCAGGATTTTCTGATTGGTTGATAGTTAAATAATTCATAACTAATTATCTGTTAATCCAAAATTACAAATAAATACTCGCTGGATTCATAAAAATGCAAGCTTTCTAATGGTTTTGGTTTAGTCGCCTGAATCTGATGTTTTATAGAGGTGATTTTAATGGATCTAATTTATAAGTTAAAAACTTGTATAAATCATAACTAATTATACATAAGTAAGAAAAATATAATAAAATATGTTTTGAACTCAAGAAAATATAACCTAAAATATGGAATAGTTTTGATAACCTAATTCACTAATAATAAAAATATGATTTTTAGGGTTTATGAAATCAATATAAAACATAACCCTAATTTCACATATATTCTAATAGGTGCTTTGGAAGACTAGGCTTGGACCTAGAAGTGGCTTTAGATCGTTTGGATATGAAGTTGAGGTATGATTGCATCCCCCATTAATTCTGTATTGAGCAATTTCATATTCATATCTCTTAAAGTATGTTTGCATCCCATATTATTCTTGTTGAGCAATTATCCTATTTTATTCTTTCTCTTGGTCCTATGGACATTAGCCTACACATTGTCTTGTTCTTTTGAAATCATGCTTCATGTGAAGTATCTTATTTTATTATTGATCTTATGATCATAGATATTCTCTTGTAATCTTATCTTGTTGCCTTGGTGCAAATTGGACTTTTGATATTATATGTCCACTATGATGTGGATTTTACTTGTTGATATATGCCCACTATAATGTGGATGCTTATATGTTTGAGTTGTTCATTGTGTGATGGCAACCTTGTTAATTCTGACTATACTTTTCTACTTGCCTCTACATTAACATGCTATGTGATTCAGTAGCACTAGAGTAGTGTAATTACATTGGTTTTTGTCTCATTATGCAATATGGCAACATTGTGATATCTTTGGGATGGAGGATGTGTGATTCCTGGCCCATGTTATATATATATTTGGATGGTGGATGTGTGATTCCTGGCCCATGTACCATCAGGGCAAGATGTGTGATTCTTGGCCCATGTCCCACCAGGTTCAAGATGTGTGATTCTTGACCGCCATTGTTATTTATATTGTTCTAGGGCTATGCATATCTCACATGCATGCAGGTTGATTATGATATGTGCTTTGTTTCCCACCATGGTAGTGGATGTTTATATTGATAGCACATTCTTATTATTTTTTGGTTATGGCAAGTATCCCTTTGGTTATGATTCTTTTCTCTTGATACCCATTTGGGTAATACTTATCTCTTGCATGGGAAGCCTTTACATTTGATGCCCTTATTATCCTTATATTGCTCAACTTTCTTTTCAGTATGCACATACCAACCTTTGCTAATGTTTCCTTTTGTTTCTCTTTTGCTGGGGTATGCTTCCAACCCTAGGTGGAGGGCATGGATGGCTTGACATGTTGACCTGGACTTAGTTTGTGATGATGAAGCTTGGAGACAATCTTGAGGTGGTTTAGATTTCCTCTACATGGATCCTTGTGATGTAAGTTTAAGTTGTAACCCTTTGTTTTATAATTGAATAGTCAAATATTTTCTTCCGCTGCTATACATTGGTCTTTTGATTACCATTAAATAAAGATTTGAAAATTTTACACCCACTCCATCATACCTTCTGAGTGCGTTTGGACTGGAGGTTTTATTGTTCAAATTTTTAGTAGAGAAGTGGTTTCACTCCTTTACAGTTACACTGATGCAAGCTTCCAAACCGATAAAGATGATTACAGATCGCAGTCAGGATCTGTGTTTTGCCTTAATAATGGAGCTATGAGCTGGAAGAGTTCCAAGCAAGAAACAGTTGCCGATTCTACTACAGAGGCTGAGTATATTGCTTCTTCACATGCAGTAAAGGAGGCTGTGTGGATCAGGAAGTTCATTTCTGAACTTGGTGTAGTTCCCTGTAGTTGTGATGCAATTGAGCTTTATTGTGACAATAATGGAGCTATTACACAAGCTAAGGAGCCCAGATCACATCAGCGGTCCAAGCACATACTGCGGCGCTTCCATCTCATACGAGAGATCGTAAAGTAAGGAGATTTGAAGATTTGCAAAGTACCAACTGAAGACAACATAGATGATCCACTGACTAAGGCCCTTTCTCAGCAGAAGCATGATGGTCATGCTAGGTCAAAAGGAATGAGATTCCAAGGTGACTGGCTCTAAGTGCAAGTGGGAGTCTGTTGGTGTGTATGCCCATAGAGCAAGTCATATGATGATTGTAATGGGACACTTTGTAAATGATTTGAATAATAATAAAGGCACTTTCCGATCTATATGTTTAAACTGTTTCTGAGATGATGGTGTAACATGATAGATGTCTAAAGAATGATTTTACTCAATGACGTATGCTTTTGGGTTGAGGACCTAAACGATGAGATCATACGGATGTTAAGAGTATACATTCTTGTTTAGTCCCTAGTTGGTTGTTATTGTGGAAATAACCATAGACATAAATAACACTAAAGACTAGATTGTGTGTTGGTTGATGACAGAATCTCATTAGTCATGATATAGTGATATAAAACCAAGCACATAGGTACTTGTTAGAGAAAAAGGTACCAGACAAACCCACCATGAGAGTGACACATGGAACCATGACTTGGTAGTCATAGTCAACTCTCACAGTGATGGTGGTGAGTGTGATCCTTAAACCTGAAATCACTACACTCAACACATGTCGTTGGGTACACTTTGACATCATCAAACGCAGTCTTATAACATGGGTTGTTATAAAGGTGATGATTGGGTGTCTTTGACACATGGGGATTTTGATGGGTGAGTGATAGATATGGGATTTGTCCCTCCTGAGGGAGTTTGATATCCTTGGCCACTTGATGAGTAGGATTGAGAAAGGCATGCACATGCACGTGTGAATCAATATGTGATATTGATGTCATACACATCTCACTCGGTCTACTCTGAGATCAAGGAAATGAATGAATGTTGACAGTATGACTGTTCCATGCCTCGAGTTCATTCAGGATATCAGTGACAAAGGAATTATACATTCACTGTAACACCATTCATAGATTGTAGGATTGAAAGTTGTTCTCCAACTTTCTATTTCACTTGGGTAGCACTGATGTGTGACTAGGCACCGCTCTTTGCTTGTGAAGTCATAAGTGTTATGGACTTTCACTGCCAACGTGAAATGGACCTGCAGGGTCACACACATAGGATTTAACCTGGAAGAGGAGTTTTTTCCACAAGAAATGTTTAGATTGATTACTAAAGGAGTTTAGTAGTTCAATTAAACACTCAATTAATCGATAGCTCAATATCATAATGTTCAAAGTGTTGGACGCATTGATTGGAGTATCAGATTGATTGAAATCACAATTGACTGATTCTGCACAATCTGCACTCCCAACCGATCGGCTTATGTGATGAACCGATCGGCTGAGCTTGGTGAACCGGTCGGCTCAAGTGTTGAGTCGATCGACTCAAGGATAGGGTGAATGATTGCTTCAAGTGTTGAAACGATCAGAACCGGGCAAGTTGGGAAAGTAAGATTGGTGAGAATTTTCCTTGCGTTTCACTTGCCCAATTTGATTGGAACAAGGATTGGTATTCGATACCAATTAGAAACAAAAGAAGAAAAGTCAATCGGGAACTGGTCAGGACCAAGAACTGACCGGTTCAGAAAGTAAACCGACCGGCTCATGGGTCCCAACCAATCGGTTGAGTGTCAACCGACCGGCTCAGATCCCCAACCGACCGTTTCAGAAATGAAACGATCGATTCAGGTTGCGAGTTGGTTTCTTTTGTGGAAAATCTCGAACCCTTCTACTCCTGCTTTTAGTCCCATATTGCCGGGGACAGAGAACCCTATCCCATGACCCGCCTATATATAAAGGGGTATTGGGGGCTTCTCAAAGTACAACTCAGTGCAAGCCGGTTGCTCTGCAAAGTTGTCGTTCTCTCTGGTTTTGGTAACCGAGAGAGCCCGAGCAAGTGCTACCCGAAAAGGGAGGCGCATCAAGGGAAAGACAACTGCAGTTACAACTGGAAGCAGGAGAGTGTGTTGGCGACTAGTACGCAAATAGGAGGGTGCAACTCCTTCTGGTTCCTTGTGCGACAAGGAGATCGGAGTTCCAGGCGGTCCGTGTGGACGACTGTAGAGGCAGGAGACCTCTGCCACTCAAAGGACAACTGTCAATCCCGACAGTCTCGGTGAGACCAGGAGTCTTCAGTCCCGGTGCGACCAGGAGCTGCACAGACACCGTCCAAGACTGGAGGTGAAGACCGCGCAAGGCACAAGGTACTGTCGCCGAGCAAGCCTCGGGACAAGGTATGCATCCACAAACCATCTTTCCTATTCTATAGATGTCGACGCGATTCCTTTTGTTCTGGGTTTTTGGAAGAATTTTTTTTTGTTTCTGCTGCTTCTCTGCCTCCTCTAAAACCCAAAATATACTACAAATATTGAGCAAATATGGGATTGAGAAGTTATAACAAAAAATGCATGACCGATTATTTAATCATAATTGTTGATATGGTTGTTATGTTGTTACACCTACATGCACATATTTTAGTTGTACCACATACAATATAGAAATATATTGATCATGTTTTGGTTTTTCGGCGTTTTAAGTACTACCATTATATAGAGATACGAGGACATTGTGCATCACATGAAAATCAATTCAAGATATTAAAGCTAAGGAGGATTAGTTAGATGATTCTTCTCATATGTTATAGATCTCATGTTAAAAGTTCATGTAACTCTGTAGAGGAGCACCATTATACATTTTGTAAATAATATTGATTAAATAATGGAAATTATTTTCTTTTGTTTATTATTTGCTAAATTTGGATCTTGGGAATTTGGGTAACGCCTCTTGACTTTAAGGTCTTTCCTTAATTCGGGGACACTTCAAAGTGAGGTATCTATAGAAAACGTAAAAGCTTAGCATACATGAACAAGTAATAAGATAAAAGAACCAACATTATATGAACATTTAACAAGTATTATTAATCTACATCATTACTTACGTGATTCTAATTACATATTGACAATACCATTTTACAAGTCTTCTCATGTACATTAGATGGGATCTTACAACAAATACACCCACATCCTCACAAGCGATCAACTTCCCAACCTATCTTTGAACCTTAAACATACATGAAACAAGTGGACCAACACACAAGGTGTTGAGTACATGGAAGAAATATACTTACATATAAGCTTTGCAAAATTGGGAAATTGCATAATTAAACAAAATAAGAATAGGAAAGTTAAGTAATTAGAAATAGGAGAACTCATTCTTTATGTTATTTTACTCTAATTATACTAACAACATCATATATAATAAATACTTTGACCAACTTCCCATTGGAAGGGCCAGTAAGGGTGCTCAAGATTAGCTAACCCTTTTTAACAATGTAGTCCACCCTATCCTGAAACTCAAGTAACCCTAGAATATAGGTAGGTGCACAAGGTTTTTATAATAGAATCCTACATTATGTATGAAGGTTATAAAACCAACAAGACAAACATAAAAATATAATACCATAATACGAAATGGAAATATTTGAGCAAACAAGCATAAACACATATCACAATCCAGTAAGAAAATCCATATGCATATAACTATTAAAGCCCATACTTGACTCTAAGATTCTTAACTTCACTTATCTTGACTATCTATCCATAAGAAACACCTGATTAAGAGCAATATTGCATGCATGTATCAATTCTCATCATTAACACTAATTAGCTCAATTTTTAGGGTTTTGACCAAGTTAGGTTCAATTTTGGTTAATTACCCATTTGATGATCTTTTACTGATTTAAAGTCCATTATAAAGGTGATTTTGAGTTTCCATGCATTTTATATGATTATTTCAAGGTAAATGTCACTTATGCACATTTTAGGGTTCAAGAGACTCATAATAGAACAACAAGGTAATAATTCATCAACACATGAGATCTAAACAATATATGAGTTTTGGATTGGAAAATGATGGACATATGAATCACAATCTAAGGTTAGGTGGATGTCTTCAAGTGTAGGCATCATATCAAGAATTGGTTCCAAACAAAAACTATACAAGTATAATGTGGATGACATATGCCATTTAGGTTCAACATATCACTAAGGTAGGACATCCACATCCAATTTATCATAAGGGATATAGTAATCCTTGATTTTAGAGAGGAAGACAAGATAAAAAGGATCCACATATGCATTAAGGTACGAGAACCACAATTCAAGGCACACATGTCACATTAGGCAAAATAAGGTTACAACACCACTATGTATCAAGGGGGATAATCATAGACACTAAGGTCACCAAGTACCATAGATTTACTGATTTTAGAGATCTAACATAGTGAGAGGCACAAAGGTAGTCAAAGATCACATTTTGATCAAACTATAACCTTTCATTCACGTAGAAGGGGTACATATATGCATTTAAGACCATTTTAAAAAAGCATAGTAAAAAGGGGTTTAGGATTTATGTTAGTGCCATAGAGAAGCACAATGTTATTAGTTTTCAAGCATAGGGTGATTCTAGATGTCATTTAGAATAAAGATTAGAAACTTTGACTAAATTCCATCATTAAAGTCCAATAACGTCACCCATGTTCAAGAAGTGTCATTCATGAACAAGGGATGATTATGACTTTTATTTTAGTTCAACAATACATAAAAATACTCATTTTAAGTTTACAAAGTAAATTAAGTAACAAAGAATTAACTTAAACATAATAAAACATTAAATGTGGTTAACATAGTAAAAATTTATATCTTTAGAAAAATTAGGAGGATTAGAAGAAGATTCATGGTTTGCAAATATGTTCATGTCATATGAATTTTAATTCTATATAATTTCATAGAATCTGGAGTATGGGGCTAGAAGTTATGATTTTTAGAATTTTGATATCTAAAACTTTTGGTAAATTGAAAAGAAATTGTTACCAGGATTATGTGTGTGATGCAAGCTGCTAGATTGGGTTCCATAGTCGACTTACCCAGATCTAGCAGTGTCCAATCATAGCGCCCACCCAAATTGGCCAAGTCTACATGTTCACTCACTGCTTGACACTCACACTCACAATTTAGCTGTAACATCCCAGGATTTGAGGCCTCAGATAACATGATCTTAAAAGGAATGAATGGACTACCCATATCACCAAGGTGCACCTCCTTTTCCGGGAGCCCATCTCTAAAGAACTCCGTAGTTAAGCATGCTCAGCTTGGAGTAGTACTAGGATGGGTGACCAGTCGGGAAGTTGATCCTGGCTTGCACGTCAGTGTGGACAAAGAGCGCAGTTAAGGCTAGTGGTGGTCTGTGGGGCCAGTCATCATTCCTGAAACTCTACTAGAGCCTTGGGCAGTGGGCCCATGCGTTACAAATGGTATCAGAGCCATAACCCCTCCAGTAGGTGGGGCCCACATGGGCATGTGGCATGCCAGTTTTGAGCCGTACAGTCCAGGAAAGTTGGAAAGGGCTATCCGTAGAGATGAGATGGAGCCACCCTTGTGCTGGTAGCCGTGGACAGGAGCTGGGTGTCCATGGGCCATTGTGGGTCTGCACTGAAATGGGGTCAACTGTGACGTCCCCAGATTTTGGCTTCTCCAAACCCTATTGGGAATGAGATTGGATGATGTTTTCAGATGTTGACATCTCATTCCCAATAGGGTTTGGAGAAGCCAAAATCTGGGGACGTCACAGTTGGTATCAGAACATGAACAATAGCTACACCTAACAATTACTCACCATGACACATAAAAACTAAATTCTCACCTTTAACTTTAACCATATAAACTTAGTAAGTTGTTTTATAGGAATTAGGTTTGACCTAGCCTCTAGGTTAGAACCTAGATGTTCGAGAACTAGGTTTGGACAAGTGTCTGAAACCCTTTCCATATAGAGCTCATATGTATTGGGTAGCTACACTAGTCTACATCTCGTTCTCACCATTTCACTAGGTGACATGGCACTAGACTATCTACTGTGTGTGGGACACTCGATTTGGCTGATTTGGTTTTGTTTTCCAATCGGCTTGAGCCTCGACCGTTTTCTCCGACGTCTGCCTTCTCAGAGAAAAACTATATAATATTTTATTACCTATATGTAAATATAAAAATGTGTCCCTCACACTGTAGAGTAGTTAGTGTTCATGCATTCTAAGTGAAAGGGAGTGACATCAGTCTAGAAGAGAGACTAGATCTAGATTAGATGTCTAGAGCCTCATAAGGTTATGTGATATATAGATAAACAAAAGAAAGATGAAGGAAATAAGTATTTAGAATCTTACCTAAGTTGATCTATGATGGTATAAGTTTCCCTATTAAGATTTGAGTTTTATATGAGCCGAATCCACTCTTAGAGGATCTGTGCTAAGTTGTGATGATGAAAGTACATTCCCTTTTCCTACTTAAGATGAGCTAAGTTAAGATAGAGATGAGTGTGCATGGGCCTCAAGCTCTTATACAAGGAGGATGTCTAGTGGTAGGATGAGATATGCGGTGAACTCTAGAGAGAGTAAGACCCATAGGGAGAAGGTCATAGGACCTAGCCTCCAATATATGAGATATGTGTTAAAAAAATCCTACACTAGATTACTCTCGAGTGTTGAGTTGAGTCCTTATGCATGATTCAAATCTATATGTGCGAATTGGGTAAAAGAAAAGGATGGGTAGATGACCCATATGATAAAGTCAATCCTTTGGCTGAGTTAGGTCCTAGCTAGAGTGACATATTTTGTGAATCTCATCATTAGTTGCAAGTGAGGTAATATATGAACTCTAGTTATGAGAGTATGATGCTTTGTGCAAAAGATACTCAAAATACATGTTCTCCCTTCTTCTTCTCTTTCTTAATATACGATGATAGAAACCTCACTTGAGCTATATAGATGATTTATATATGAGGAGTCACTCGTATGAGCTTGACCTATTCTATATTCCCCCCTATATCATACATGTAGTACCAAAGTTTGAAATCATGATAAGTTTGACTTTAAAATATTCTCTTCCCCTTCATATGAAACATGAAAGATATGATGCTGAGATCATGGGATAAACTTAGTATATTCTCTTTTTCCCTTCACATAATACATACAAGACATAAAAAGTTGAACTCATGAACTTGATATAAAGATATTTTTGGATCATAGGATATATGATCAGAAATATAGTTCGTAACTTTGATTCTTCTCAATGTATGCTTCTAAATTGAGTATGAATATCACACAATAGGGTGAAACCCTAATGGTCAAACATGTTACGTAAGCCCTTCTTAAGTAGAAAAATTCTAATATCAAGGATGAAGATAAATCTCCTCTAATGCTGAAATCATTGTAAGATGTTAATGATGTTAGAATTAAATGATCTGAATACCATGACATATAAACGAATTCTCTTGAACTTTAAAAGTATGAACAAAACTTGTATCCTTAGGGGTGATGTAGTCCTAAGATATCATAATGTTATGTTATGACTACGATGTTAAGTGATGATTCAAATCCTCTAGAAACAAACATGATGCTTGCACATATATATGGTGGGGTGGACACACCGAAGAATCTCTAGACCCTAAGTTGACAACTTAGAGTGCATGCAATTATGGTGGTCTTAGAACCTAAGCAATGATGATGTATATGAAGTTGAACTCCTAAATAGCCTCTTAAGGATGAGCTTATTTAAATTTCGAGGACGAAATTCCTTATAAGGTGGGGTGAATGTGATGACCTCGATTTTAGGATTTTGATATCAAATGTAGAAATTTATGACCAAGGATGCTTGTATATGGTTGAACTCAACTTGAGGATCTTGTTATTCAGATAAGAATCATTTCACCCAAAAAAACATGATTATAGATAGAGTTGATGATGAATCGACTTGTATTTAAGGTTAATACACTTATTTATGAGGTTAGTTAAATAAAAATTATTGGCATGGATAGATAATAGTCTTTGAGTCTCAAACTTCAATAGAAGATAGATTAGGATTTTGTGAGCCTATGTCTAAAATTTCAGAATTTTTGGAGATTTCTACAAAGAGATAGAATTATTTGAAATTGGGGACATTGATGATATTTTTTCTTGATCAAACTTTGGTCTTTGGATATGTGACATATTAATGTCACGTTGCCTTTTTTACAGCGAGGCACTAAGGGAATCAGTCATCCCTAACCCCCGTAAAGGGAGGAATAGAACGATTAGGGTGCCATGTGATCCGATGAAGGTGGGGGTAGGCTAAGGAAATATGATTAGTAAACCCATGACCTAATCAACACTTGAACGGAGGTACCCTTCGCTTTGACATCGGAGACCCATAGTACAGGGAGACCAACCTTGATCTCCTTCTTCCTCCTTTGCGGCAAGCAGCAGCCAGCCGTAGAGACAAGGGGGTAGTTCAACCCTACCTCCATGAGCCCAACCTCAGTCAAGAGGAAAGCGAACATCCCATCCACCGCTGCCCTCACCCACCGAAGCAACCTGGCACGCTGCCTTCTTTGTTGGAGGCGGTGCTTTGATCTCCTACAGGCTGGAGCCTCGACGGAGCTAGGGCAGGGACTGCCCAGCAACAGGTCGCCTCCGCACGTCAAGGGAGGGCCACCATGGCCTCCGTCGGGATCCAAGGGCCCTTCCTCCCCCTTTGCCATGTCCTCAGATGCAGCCGACACCGTTGGGAGATCGCCGGGATGCCCTATGTTCGGCCCCCTGTTTTGGGCGCTGAAATAGGGGAATTCCGTAAGGGAGGTTGGTGGGTGGTGGAGAACAATGCTTGACCAGACGCTCGCAGTTGGAGGCAGGTACAAACGACCTAGAGTCGCGCGCAACCACTTTTGAAGACCCAACCAGCGATCCGTGGATGCTGGGAGTCGCCGACCACCTCGCACAGAGAGGGGCGGCCCAAATCATAGACTGTTGCATAGCGTGAAGGTGCGGGTCAGCCCTAGTCGTCAGATCTAGGATCGACGACCAAACTCAAGGCATAAATAACAGCAATGGTAATAACTTCCTCAACTATAGTTTTAAATGTTGATATTAGAAAAATAATAACTCCCAATTCCCTTGGCCAAATAGGGTAAACCTATATACCATTTTGATCGTATCAAAAAGATCTACAACTTGGACATAATTTCAGACCCTAATTCCTTCGTCCGTTCTCTGTTTTTCCAAAAATGCTACCTTTTGATCTTCTTAACATATTTAATGTAATGTTATGATGAATTTTGGAACTTTGATGCATATATACCCACCTAAGTATAAAATCAGTAACTCTCATGTCCTGGTATCCCTATTGAAGGTCTTATTCTCCCTATTTTCTCATAAATGACCCATTTTTGTACATATGTGACCATATTGGGCTATAATGATGTACATTGCTCTTATAATCCTAACCTTGCTTCCTAATGACTCTAAATGCTTAGCCAATCATGAAATCAGTATTTTATGCTCCTGGAACCTTTGGGAAACCTTATAACATTCCTTGTACTCTCGATGACATAAGTGTGCTATTATGATAACTGCATGTATGAGTGAATGCCAGTGCTTCATGTTGGTAGTTTGATGTCTAGACCCTAGTGGACATCACCCTACTTTGAATGTGTTTCCTAGGTTCTTTTCTTTCTGACTTAAAACCATCCCTTATGCTTGACTCTTCTTCCTTGTTGATTCTTGGTATCAGATTCTCTATTGTGAGTCTTTTGACCCTAGAATGCATGTAAATGCCTTAAACCTTGATATGATCATAGAAAGTGCATGGAACGTCATAATGACTTGAAACTTGAACCACACCTTCATGATGACCTCTAGATCAATATAAGATCATTTAATGAACTTATAAGCAACTCAGAACCTATATTGGCCAAAACCCTAAAATGCTTCTAGTTAGGATTAATGATGAGAATTTAATGCATGTATGTAATTTTGTTATTAATATGGTGATGACCGCATATCTAGATGAACAAGAATGATTAGAAATCTCTAAACTCTGGTACATGGGTTTTATTTAAGTATATGACTATGATTTTCTTTCTTGCAATCATGATATGTATGTATGCTCTCTTCTATTTGCAAATATTGGATGTAGTAGCACTATATAGTACTCGATGTTTTATCACTTGTAAACATAAATGATAAGTAGATGCTTTGTAGTTATTTAAGGTGCTCATTATCCCCCTTACGAGGGAATGGATTAATGTTGGCTAGTACACCTCCCTAGAGCACACGGTGTACGGGGAGTTTCTCTAGAGTACTTGGTACACGGGGATGGGCCCAATATTTA
Organism: Alisma plantago-aquatica; assembly: GCA_963693085.1. Taxonomy (NCBI): domain Eukaryota; kingdom Viridiplantae; phylum Streptophyta; class Magnoliopsida; order Alismatales; family Alismataceae; genus Alisma; species Alisma plantago-aquatica. Next base: position 49,110,412 of record OY856411.1, read on the forward strand.
TGTTTTGGTACTAGTCCACCTTGATAATGCAATTCATTTAGGAAAATGACTTAAATTGGCATATTTCGCTTAATAAAGAAGTGTTTTCTATGATTTTCTTTCCTTATGCAAATCTTTTTCAAAAATCATGAAAGCCATAAATATATTTATCTTTCTGCCCATGTACACAACACCTTGTGTGTTGATTTGTTGTTTCACGTATGTTTTAGGTTCAGAGATAGCTTGGGAGAATAGTACAGGATGTGAGCAAGTTGTGCAGATTGTACCTATTGTGTTAAGATCCTGTTAGCATACATGTACAGACTTGTAGAATTTTCATTCAATATGTAATTGTAAATCATTGTGTAATAATTCATGTTGTATAAATTTACATGTTGAATGTTGAGAATGTTATGGTTGTATGTTCATGTATGCGTTGTTGGTATGTATGCCCTGAGAGCCAATCATGGGATGATTGGTGGGATACATTAACATTGATTTGATAAACATCAAAGGCAAGCTTCCAATTCTTTCTGGTTCAGTCATATGAGATAGTGATAGAACAGATTGAATGTCTAGAGAATGACAGTACTCAATGACGTATGCCTTCAGGTTCATGACCTGAACGATGAGATCATACGGATGCTAAGAGTTTGTACATTCTTGTTATGTCCCTAGTCGGATGTCATTGTGGAAGGTAGATAGACATCAATGACACACAAGACTAGATTGTGGTGTTGGTTGATGACAGAATCTCATTAGTCATGATATAGAGATATCAAACCAAACACATAGGTACTTGTTAGAGAACAAGGTACCGGACAGACCCGCCGTGAGTTTGACACATGGAACCATGAGATGGTAGTCACAATCAGTACTCACAGTGATGGTGGTGAGTGTGATTCTTAGACCTGAAATCACTGCACTCAACACATGTCGTTGGGCACACTTTGACATCATCAAACGCAGTCCTAAAACATGGGTTGTTATAAAGGTGATGATTGGGTGGCTTTGACACATGGGGCTTTTGAGGGGTGAGTGATAGATATGGGATTTGTCCCTCCTAAGGGAGTTTGATATCCAAGGCCACTTGATGAGTAGGATTGAGATAGGCGTGCGCACGCATGTGTGAATCAGTATGCGATATTGATGTCATACATATCTCCTTCAATCTACTCTGAGATCAAGAAAGTGAATGAACATTGACAGGATGACTGTTCCATGCCTTGAGTTCATTCGGGATATCAGTGACAAAGGAATTATACATTCACTGTAACACCATTCACGGATTGTAGGATGAAAGTTGTTCTCCAACTTTCTACTTTCACTTGGGTAGCACTGATGTGTGACTAGGCACCGCTCTTTTCTTGTGAAGTCATAAGTGTTATGGACTTTCACTGCCAACGTGAAATGGACCTGCAGGGTCACACACATAGGATTTAACCTGGAAGAGGAGTTTTGTCCACAAAGCAATGTTTAGATTGATTACTAAAGGAGTTTAGTAGTTCAATTAAACACTCAATCAGTCGATGGCTCAATATCGTATGGTTCAAGGTGTTGGACGCATTGATTGGAGTATCAGATTGATGGAAATCGCAATTGACTGATTTTGCCCAACCTGTGCTCCCAACCGATCGGTTCATGTGATGAACTGGTCGGCTGAGGTTGCTGAACCGGTCGGCTGGAGTGTCCAGGCCGATCGGCTCATGCCCAGGTTGAAACGACCGGTTCAAGGTTGAACCGATCGGCTCAACTGGTGCAATCGACCAGTTGGGAAAAGTCATGTCGGCAAGAATTTTCCTTTGGTTTCAAATTGCCCAATTCGATTGGGAATAACATTGGTATTCGATACCAATTGGGAACGAAACAAGGAAAGTCTTTTTGAGCCGGATTAGGACTATGAACCGATCGGTTCAGGGCACCAACCGATCGGTTGGAGTGCCCCAAACAATCGGCTCAATGGACAAACCGATCGGTTCAGTTGTGAACCGATCATTTCAAGTTGCGAACCGGTTGCTTTTTGTGGAAAATTCTCGAACCCTTCTACTCCTGCTTTAGTCCCATATTACCGGACACAGAGAACCCTGTCCCATGACCCACCTATATATATAGGGGTATTGGGGGCTTCTCAAAGAACAACTCAATGCAAGCCGATTGCTTTGCGAAGTTGTCGTTCTCTCTGGTTTTGGTAACCGTGAGAGATCCCGAGTAAGTGCTTCCCGCAAAAGGGAGGTGCAGCAAGGGAAGGACAACTGCAGTTGCAACTGGTAACAGGAGAGTGTGTTGGCGACTAGTACGTCAACAGGAGGGTGCGACTCCTTCCACTTCCTTATGGGACAAGGAGAGTGGAGTTCCAGGTGGTCCGTATGGACTACTACAGAGGCGGGAGGACACTGCCGCTCAGGAGGACAAATGTCATCCGACAGTCCGGTAGGAGGAGGAGTCGTCAGTCCCGGTGCGACCAGGAGCTGCACAGACACCGTCCAAGACCGGAGTTGAAGACCGCGCATTGCACGAGGTATTGTCGCCGAGCAAGTCTCGGGACAAGGTATGATTCCACAAACCATCCTTTCCTATTATATAGACGTTGACACATTTCCTCGGTATGGGTTTGGGGAGAAAATTTTGTTTCCGCTGCCTTCTCTGTCTCCCCTAAAACCCAACAGTGGTATCAGAGCCACGTCAACTGCTCTATATTTTAGGAATATCGATATGATCGATTTTGGTTTGTCACCTTTATTTATTGCATACGATGCGAATAATATCGGCTTTATGCATGTCCAATCCTAAATCCACAAATCCCAAATTACATATATGATATGTATTATTAATGCACTCGATACGCGTCGCCCTTAAACGAGTTTTGTGGTGGATGTGTGTAGCGTGATTATGGCCTATAAACCCCTATCTGTGTGTGGTTGTTTGTGGTTGCTTGCATCTCAGTCTGCACACCGATCTTCCCTCTCTTATTCCTGATGTAACTCGAAATAATTCGAGATCCTTTCCTACCTTTTCTCCCCCCGAATGTAACTCGGGGTTTCTTCTTTTAAGCAATGTAATAACATGATAGATTTTATTTCCTGTTATGTCGAAGACCGGAGGACATCAAGACGACTGCTCAGACGATCGTTTCAAGGCATGAACCGATCGACTGACCTTGCAGACGGTCGGTTCAAGGAGTGAACCGATCGTTTGATGACCGGTTCGAGGAACGAGACGAGTGGGTGGCGGACATGACGAGATGCACGACGACCAGGCAAACCGATCGGTTGGAGGAGCCAACCAATCGGCTGGTGGCACCCAGATGACCAGCTGGAGAGTACAGATCATTCATGTGATGAGTTGATCAACTCAGATGGCAAGGCACAGAGTTCATCTTGTACATGTTGCATGTGATGTTGACCTAGATGACCGTGATTTCTCTTGGCTCGAGGAATCACATTAGGATGGCCATAATCATTGCTTTTTATCGTTTGTGCATGTTTTCTGTGGGATATAGCATGTATATGATACATACTATGTATTGTGGTGATTGGATATGTATATGTATATAAAAACCAAATCCCTCATTAAAATATTAAGTTTTAGATGCCTTCCAAATGCGACACACGTGAAAAGCTTATTCGACCAAGTGTGGGCACGCCCTAGCGTGGTGCACCGTCTACCTCATGGAAGCGTGAAGGATGAATGTGTGGGTCTGCCCTAGCAGGGTGCATATTCATCGTGTTTGCTTTGGGTCGGACTTAACAAGGTGACCTAGATAGGATCTAGCGCCTTGAGGCATGGAGATGATCATTGCAAGGAGTTGTATATGACATCTTATCAAGAGTTGCATATGATGCAATTGGCAAAAGTTGCCTACCTGAGAGATATATGTTGTGGGTGACAGCCCTAGCTGGTCCGTGGCTTAGAGGATTTCAGGATCTTGCCCACTAGAAGGTTGTACGCTGCAATCTTCCGAATTGATGGTGAGGGCTATCAATTTGAACTAAAATAGTGGGAGCGATAATTGATTAAAGGCCTAATTTTATCGTCAACTTTTCAAATCAATCAAACAAGTCAAAAGAGATTTGGACTAAAATTGCATATATTTCCTTTTGTTAAAATAAATGGTTAATCAACAAATCACTTTATTTGCGATCGGTCTTTGAGACCAACAAATTAAATGGGAATGATTCCACGACTGGTTAGGATGATGATGAGAAGTGTTCTCAATCAAAGAGCGAAAGCTCTAAGTCCTAGTTATACCAGAACCAGATGAACTCGATCCCACCACATCAATGGCTGAAAGTATGCTTATGGAAGCATACTGAGAATGACATTGATGAGGAGTGCTTGATGTTGTGTTCTCTGAACTATGAGTTGCAGAGACAACATGAGACATATGATGTCTCCAAGATACTGTCCTAGTATGTCATGACAGAAGGAGATCCAGTAAGGTATTCACACACTCAATGTGATTGGGTATGTGGAAAACCTGATTAAGAAGGATTCCCTCTGAGCCAAGAGTTGGCTATTGGTATGATACTGCAAGTGTTGCAAAATCATACAGTTCATGATAAACTACAACATGAACGACTTTGACAAGCGTTGACAAAGTTGTTGGACATGTTGAGGATAGTAGAGGCAAAGATAAAGAAAGACAAACCATAATCTTTGATGTGATCAAAGAAAAGGTAATTCTTAAGGGCAAGGACAAGGGCAAAGCTAAGAAGTGTTCTGATGCTAGCCAGAAATCCAAGCCGTCTTCAGCCTCAAGGCACATGGGGAAAGGGTGTATGAGGGATTGCCCTCTATATCTGGAAGAACAAAAGAAGATGAAGGAGGGGATGGAGATCTCCACCTAAGGTATCATGAAATGAACCACTTCTTTATCCGAGGTATATGATACCAAGATATGGATATGTCATATATGATATGCAATATCCACAAAGAAGTGATGGCCTTTGTGAAAGGACCAAGAAAGAAGTACCTATCATTGGAGCAAGTGTTGCGGCCATAGATAGGAGTATCTTTCAGTTTATTTCAGCCTAAAGGGCACGAAATAGAGTTGAGAACTGCTATTCACTACTACAGAAACGGCCTTTGGCGTCGGTCTTTTAACCCCATTTGGCGTCAGTTTCCGACCGACGCCTATGTGGGCGCCGCTAAAGGTCGAACACTTCGGCATCAGTTTTTTAACCGACGCCTATTTAACCTATAGGCGTCGGTCTTTTAGTAGATAACCGACGCCAAAAGGGTTCGCGCCACAGAAAACAGCGTCATCTAGGGTACTTTCTGCGTCAGTGATTTACTAAAAGACCGACGCCTATATTCCATATAGCGTCGGTCTTTTAGTAGATAACCGACGCATAAAGTGTCCTAGATGACGCCGTTTTCTATGGCGCGAACCCTTTTGGCGTCGGTTATATACCAAAAGACCGACGCCTGGTTGTTTAAATAGGCGTCGGTTCGATACGAATATCCGACGCCATTTCCAGGACTGCTTTGGCCACATCAGGCGTCGGATATCTATAAATAACCGACGCTGTAGGTCTTTGCTGACGGTTTTCTATAAATAACTGATGCATATTCATATTTTTTTTTCATATCAGTTTGCAGGCCTGCTGTGGCTGGTCAGCAGGATGAGAACCTACAGTTCAGTTTTCTGAACTGCAGGTTTACGACATCCATTGATATCAGCCTACAAACAGGCCGCAAACCTGCAAAAGTCACAAGGAAAATTTCACACAAGTACATACATTCAGACATCAATTCAATTCTCACATTCACACATATAGAAACATTCAAATACATGTATTAACATTCAGAAATATTCATTTACAAAGTATCATTCATTATCGCTATCAACATCCCAATTATATCTTACAGTTGCCACTGCTTGTATGGCTTTTGCCCATTCTTCTCTTACTTCATTTAATGCTTCCATCGTATATGGAGCATGTATATTTTTTAAGCGTTTACCTATAGTGTGGTTAGTTTTAAACACCTACAAAGAGAATGATGTATATATATAAGTAATAATATAAAAATAAGATTGATATATTTCATACTAACTAATGAGACTATATATAATACCTCATGTATGCTATCGATGTCCAATGCGGCATGTTTGATAATCATCTGCATAAATCGCATCACATAGTATGCGCATGCCCAGCCATTGTCTTGTGTAGCACACTATAAATTGAAACATACAAAATAATACAACTAAGCACAATTCACATCAATGATATATACATTGGAGTCGGGGAGTCGGGAACTTACTTGTACGTTCTCCCAATTTATTGGCTGGTTCTTTTTCCTTGGGACCTTTCCTCCAGCCTTTTTGAATGCATCTAAACCCCTACATGTTAATATAACACAGTAAATTGCATAAGTAAATAGTAATGTAATAAAAGATGTTAACGGATATAAAAATGAAATATTTCTCACCAGAATAATGGCATTCTCATTACGTGTCCAATTTTAGGGTTCAATGTACTCCCCGCAGGATCTAGATAATAAACAGTGAATGTCCCAGGGACAATAACTAGTAACTCCCAATGTCTACCGCTAGAGGTAAGAAGTTAACAATTAATAACTCAAAATGCAAAATAAAAATGGAATTTTCTTAAGTCCAAATTATAAATAAAGTAAACTTACTTGACATTGAATGGAGCTATTATTATCGTCTTCTTTTGCTGACCAAAAATTGTAAAAGCATCTATACAGTATTGTTGAACATTATCAGGGTCTTTAGCTACCAAACTAATCAATGAAGGAATAAAAAATCCCACATGATCAAATGCAAATTGTTTGCAATGATCTTCGACTAAGTAGCTGCAAAACATGTATTACGTATGCATTAATATATAAGAAACCAGCTCACCGGATCTTACACAAGGTATATGGATGTATAAATAAGATCTCACCTTATCCATGTCTCTATCATTGATGTATTCAACCACTCATACATAAATAGCTCAATAATATCTTGTATAAATAAAGAGCTATCGTATGATTGACCTGCATAATCTGCATCTAAAGAAATAATTATAGGGCAATGTACATTATGTGCCCGTAGCCAACATGCCATTCCCCTACAAGCACGACCTAACGGGTATGTTAGGTCAGTTGGAACCCAATCGGGTAATGCGGGAAGTGGAAGTGGAGGCCTAGGTGCTCCTGGTGTCTTCTTTTTAACATGTACATATAATTTCAGATCAGTTGACATCATATATACAAATTAACAGTCTAAATCAATGTAAATTTATCTTACAATTTCAGTCGTGTAGACGACATCTGCTTTGGGCCACAATATGACCCCGCCTTCTGCCTCACCAAGTGTATCAATATCTGGGTGGGCATATGGCAACGCAACTTCCCTCCAATCAGGTAACACACGTATTGGGCTCACACGAACGTAGCCCTGTGGCATTGGAGTCCCGTGAAACATTGCCCCAGAAGGGACGGGTAAGCCTGCGCCTCTACATATGTACTTAGAGAACAAACGGGGAAATGCTACCAAAATTTTCTCGAAAACCCAATACACATTATACACTTACATCCTAAGTGAGATTAGGTGTTCAAGAACAGTCCCAAACCGGGGACTATCCAAGATTTACTCCTAATGAGTCAATCTTGGACGGGTTTCTAGGCCAACAACATGGTTAATCCTAATATGTTGGGATCACATAATTATACTGGTAGGATTTTAATAGACATGATAAGTACCTAATCTATAGAGCATTATTAAATAATAAACCAAGAATTTAATAGTTTCAAACATGCAATAATTCACAATGCAATGTTATAAACTATAGGCAACATGGATATATGAGACTAGAGTTCATATTAGAATAAAAATTAGCAACTTAGGACAAAGTGTGTTACCTTTCAATCTGTGTAACCTAGGGTTCAGAATATCATGATTTACTTAATGTGATAATCATAAAGACTTTATAATTTGCATGAAATAAATAAACATCCAACATCTATCACTTATTCAATCTTCAAGAAACCTTGACAAACATAGGAAGTAAATACATGTAATCATAAGTACAACCACGTACCTTGATGGTGATCCATGCAAATCATACATTAATTCACTGAGTATATTATCCAAGCAAATAAGAAAACCAAGCAATTAACTTTTGTTGCATGTATATACATCCTAAAGTGCCACAAATCATATAATAACATTAAACGCTACTCAAGTCCTAATCTAGAGTTTAGGTTTCCTTATTATCCTGTTATCATTAGGGTTATTCTTGAACCCCCAATTCCTAAGTTCATTGATTTAATGACATAAAAAGATCTAGTTCATATTATGTTTAGCCATGATTATAAAACTATCATGTTATGATATTAGGACCACTTAAAGCAAATTAGGCACATTAAGCAAGCAGAGTAGGGAGCCAATTTCGCGCAAGCAGATTAGGCAAGAAGATTAGGTCGGCACATAAAGAACCAATTTCGCGCCTAGGTAGGTCGGCAGGTACCTGGGCAAGCAGAGTAGGGCGAGGTCGAGCTGGTTGAGTACGTGGGCGGCGGCCGGCGAGCTCCAGAACCAGCGGCAGCGACTCCGGCGAGCTCCAGAACCGGGAGCGTCAGGCGGCGGCAGGCAGGCAGGCGGCCAGGCGGAGGCAGGCAGGCAGGCAGCGGTGGCAGGCGGCGGTGGGCAGGCAGGCGGAGGAGAAGGAGCAGCAGCACAGGAGAAGGGGGTGCGGCGGAGAAGGGGGCGCCAGAGTAGCAGTGGCGGCACGGCAGCGCTGTTGTGGAGAGGAAGGAGCAGAGAAAAAGGGAAATCAACGCCGGAGTAGCAGAGGAATGAAACAGAAGAAAGGGGAAGAGTCGGGCATCGCGGGTTATAAAGTTCCAAAATAGCATCGGTTGTTTAAAACAACCGACGCCTAAACATCTTTAGCGTCGGTTGTTTGAAACAACCGACGTCCAATTGGACGATATTTTCATGAAATTATTTGGCGGGAACCACTTTCAGCGTCGGTTATAAAAGGATCACCGACGCTGAAAAGGACACTTTTCGCGCAAATTTCCATCGCACATAGGCGTCGGTTTTTTATCTACATAACCGACGCCGAAAGTGACACTATTTATTTCGCTCGAAAATTGGATTTCGCGGGTGACTTTAGACGTCGGTTTGTTATAAACAATCGACGCTGAATACAAAGCGGTACCCGTGTCTGGCTGGTCTTTGAATATAGACGTCGGTTTGTCTAAATAACTGACGCCTTATATTATAGGCGTCGGTTTTCCTTAATAACCGATGCCCAGAAAAGCGACACTGAATGCTATTTCTGTAGTAGTGATTTCATATATTACCAATAGATAGAAACACTTTATTATTGCATATTGTATGACAATGATGGCAATTAATAAAGTTGATGTTTCAATCTTAAAGATATGATCTTTGTGGCAATGCCTTGTTTATCTTGTGATACATGGTATGCATAAGATAAAATGATACCTAAAGTTATTGATAAATCAAACAATCAAATTAGCATCAATCATGAGAAATTCATTTCTAGTTTCCATATGATGGATAAACCTAGACTCTTTTGGTTAGAGAACCATTAAGAGACATGAATATCTTGGACATGATTAATCAATCTTCACTAAAGGTAGTGGGAGAGTGATTATCCTATTAGGTATAATACATGTGATGTATTTACATACCAATTGGAACAAATGCTAATACTTCAAATGGTGTTTAGAGAAATACCAATATGAACATCTTGAAGTGTTCAAGATTGTCATAGATGAAGTAAAAATTTGGTAAAGTATTAATTCTTGATGAGATCAATGAATGAAATACTTGGACCAAATGTTTGAGATCCTTATGAGTGATTATGATAGTGTATCATAGTGAACTCATGATTAAGGCATGGTGATGTCTAAATCAAGAAGGAATCATACTCTAAGGAGTTAGAGAATGATTATCAAATAACTGAATTCTTCTTAATAAAAGAATACCCCACACTAATAAAGGACATTAAGAATCACAAGGGTTGTGAATTCTTATATTCTTGACAGATACACCTCAATTATCTATGTGATGAGTTGTTCATATGATGAGTCAACTATCTAGATGAATATGAGGAATTAGATTTTGAGTTATGGTATAATACCATTACATCCTAAATGATTTCCATGTGAACCATAAGGTATGACCTTGATGGTAGCACTCATTGGATGAAATCTATAAGTGCAAATGAGTTTTAAGTGTTAAGACACATGGATAACATTTTGAGAAGGATGATGCTTGTTGATTGCAACTTAATGACTGAGACATTTGGCATATGGATACTAAAACCACATTCCTATGAGGAATAAAACAAGGATGTGTACGTGACACAACCTATAAGGTTTATGAATCCACTAATGCAAATGAAGTCTATAAGTTACAATGGACTAATCAATGTGATTGATTGAGTATAAGCAACTCAAAATTGGATCTTTACTTTGATGATATAGTCAAAGGGTTTGACTGATATGTCAAAGATAAAGAAGGGATCTGTGATTTAGTGGGAGCGTATTCACATTCCACATATTGATGTGAAATGGAATTGTTCTAAAATGGAAATCCAAAAGTGGAAATTATCTTTAAGGAAGATAGAGATGTTTCCTATATGACAGGAATAGAGATCTATAGAGATAGTTCTCGACAAATCTCTTGACCTGGAAAAGAGAGAGCATACATTGGCAATCTGCACTGAAGGGTTCAGTATGCACTGATTCAGTGGGAGAAAACTTGTCCATGTTATATGGATATTAGTATCCCAAGGCCAAGTGTCCAATTCTTATGAAGAATGGGAACACTAAGAATAGATATGGATCTATCATGTATGTAATCATCCCATTGTCTTGCATGTATGACATGGCAAGAATAAGATGCATTCATCATCTTGTATGTAGGACATGGCAATATGATGTGCTCATCCTGATAACTCGTATGTAGGACATGACGAGTGGATGTCTGTCTACTTCCAGTAAGGGTTACTGGAATACCATAAGAACTTGATAAGTACTTGGGAAGTACTAGTTCTATGGTGATAAGGAAGAGTTCAATGTAAAGAGTTACATTGATGCGAACTTCCGAAAGGACAGAAAATTAATCGCAAAATATACATAGGATGTATAAAAGTGAAAGTTTGTTGATAATTGGAAGTGTTCCAATAAAACCATTTAAAAGGGAAATGCCAAGTATCTGTGTGTTAGAGAACAGCAGTGGATACTATACGGATCTAAAAGTTCATGAGATGAACTTATATTCCACTCATTGATGACAAGTCTGGAATCCTTGATCATGCAATGTGGCTAAAGGTTAGAAATGGAATACTAGATCGCATATTACAGCAACTCCATCTCATACGTGCGACGTACAACGAAGAGATGAGAGACATGCAATTTATATAGACTTTGGCAAAGTGTTGCCATTACTCACTATGTTGGCACTAGAGCACGGTGACATGTGGGACATGTTTGAAAATCACTATGAATATGATTCAAGGGTGATTGGCTCGCAGTGCAAGTGGGAGTCTGTTGGTATGTATGCCCTGAGAGCCAATCATGGGATGATTGGTGGGATGCATTAAGATTGATTTGATAAACATCAAAGACAAGCTTCCAATTCTTTCTGGTTCAGTCATATGAGATAGTGATAGAACAGATTGAATGTCTAGAGAATGACAGTACTCAATGACGTATGCCTTCAGGTTCATGACCTGAATGATGAGATCATACGGATGCTAAGAGTTTGTACATTCTTGTTATGTCCCTAGTCGGATGTCATTGTGGAAGGTAGATAGACAGCAATGACACACAGGACTAGATTGTGGTGTTGGTTGATGACAGAATCTCAGTAGTCATGATATAGAGATATCAAACCAAACACATAGGTACTTGTTAGAGAACAAGGTACCGGACAGACCCACCGTGAGTTTGACACATGGAACCATGAGATGGTAGTCACAATCAGTACTCACAGTGATGGTGGTGAGTGTGATTCTTAGACCTGAAATCACTGCACTCAACACATGTCATTGGGCACACTTTGACATCATCAAACACAGTCCTGAAACATGGGTTGTTATAAAGGTGATGATTGGGTGGCTTTGACACATGGGGCTTTTGAGGGGTGAGTGATAGATATGGGATTTGTCCCTCCTGAGGGAGTTTGATATCCAAGGCCACTTGATGAGTAGGATTGAGATAGGCGTGCACACGTATGTGTGAATCAGTATGTGATATTGATGTCATACATATCTCCTTCAATCTACTCTGAGATCAAGAAAGTGAATGAACGTTGACAGGATGACTGTTCCATGCCTTGAGTTCATTCGGGATATCAGTGACAAAGGAATTATACATTCACTGTAACACCATTCACGGATTGTAGGATGAAAGTTGTTCTCCAACTTTCTACTTTCACTTGGGTAGCACTGATGTGTGACTAGGCACCGCTCTTTTCTTGTGAAGTCATAAGTGTTATGGACTTTCACTGCCAACATGAAATGGACCTGTAGGGTCACACACATAGGATTTAACCTGGAAGAGGAGTTTTGTCCACAAAGCAATGTTTAGATTGATTACTAAAGGAGTTTAGTAGTTCAATTAAACACTCAATCAGTCGATGGCTCAATATCGTATGGTTCAAGGTGTTGGACGCATTGATTGGAGTATCGGATTGACTGAAATCGCAATTGACTGATTTTGCCCAACCTGTGCTCCCCCCGATCGGTTCATGTGATGAACCGGTCGGCTGAGGTTGCTGAACCGATCGGCTGGAGTGTCCAGGCCGATCGGCTCATGCCCAGGTTGAAACGACCGGTTCAAGGGTTGAACCGATCGGCTCAACTGGTGCAACCAACCAGTTGGGAAAAGTCATGTCGGCAAGAATTTTCCTTTGGTTTCAAATTGCCCAATTCGATTGGGAATAACATTGGTATTCGATACCAATTGAGAATGAAACAAGGAAAGACTTTTTGAGCCGGATTAGGACTATGAACCGATCGGTTCAGGGCACCAACCGATCGGTTGGAGTGCCCCAAACGATCGGCTCAGGTCCAACCGATCGGCTCCATGGACAAACCGATCGGTTAAGTTGTGAACCGATCATTTCAAGTTGCGAACCGGTTGCTTTTTGTGGAAAATTCTTGAACCCTTCTACTCCTGCTTTAGTCCCATATTGCCGGACACAGAGAACCCTGTCCCATGACCCGCCTATATATATAGGGGTATTGGGGGCTTCTCAAAGAACAACTCAATGCAAGCCGGTTGCTTTGCGAAGTTGTCGTTCTCTCTGGTTTTGGTAACCGTGAGAGATCCCGAGCAAGTGCTTCCCGCAAAAGGGAGGTGCAGCAAGGGAAGGACAACTGCAGTTGCAACTGGTAGCAGGAGAGTGTGTTGGCGACTAGTACGTCAACAGGAGGGTGCGACTCCTTCCACTTCCTTGTGGGACAAGGAGAGTGGAGTTCCAGGTGGTCCGTGTGGACTACTACTGAGGCGGGAGGACACTGCCGCTCAGGAGGACAACTATCATCCGACAGTCCGGTAGGAGGAGGAGTCGTCAGTCCCAGTGCGACCAGGAGCTGCACAGACACCGTCCAAGACCGGAGTTGAAGACCACGCATTGCGCGAGGTATTGTCGCCGAGCAAGCCTCGGGACAAGGTATGATTCCACAAACCATCCTTTCCTATTATATAGACATTGACTCGTTTCCTCGGTATGGGTTTGGGGAGAAAATTTTGTTTCCGCTACCTTCTCTGTCTCCCCTAAAACCCAACATGCGTATTATGCTTCCGCATCGCGTTCTGATATGATTGGATGATGTTTTCGGATGTTGACATCTCATTCCCAATAGGGTTTGGAGAAGCCAAAATCTGGGGACGTCACATTAGCACTCCCCAATCATGAATTGATGCTTCTGAATGCTTCCTAGCATCCTGCTTTCACAAGCACGAGTGTCCACAACAATGATCTGTGGTAGGGAGCCTCTTTGAAGGAAAGAAAGAAGGGTAGTGGGGGGCCTTGTGGCACAAGTAGGTGCCCGTTAGGTTTAGTAGCTCTCTGGGTCTCCTGGAGTCCTACTCACTTGTTGGGGTTAATCGAGGTAGGAACACCTTATTGGCTACCGTGGTGGCGCCATTGATGTCCGGAGTAGAAGAATAGCTAGGGGAGGGTGCTTATATGATTGGAAGAAGTAAAAAGTGAGTAGAAAGGAAGAGGAAAGTGAGGAAAGAATAAAGGGGATCATAGTTTTGTCCAAGGTATTGACAACATGGTGTATTGATGAGTCCAGGTGATGGTAGGTGGTGGCAGTGCCACCTCTACCATCCCTTGTATGAAGGTAGGAGAATGGTTGTGGACAAACTCAAGGATCTAATGGTCCTAGATAACCCATAAAAAGGTCATCGATTGTACAAGGGTGAGCGGGGAGGAGACACAATGGGAGTGGACCGCGTGTGCCTTATTGGGCCCAAACGAGGCACCAAGCCCACCCAAGAAGGGATTAAAATGACTTAAAATAAAGACTATTCAAGGAAACTTCTTAATGCCATAACTTGGGCCTCATAGATTTGATTGAGGCAATTCTTATGCTATTGGACTCGTATTTGAAAACCCCACAACATGAAATACTTTATATAGTAAGAGGGGAATAGTTATGAGGTCTAATAATAAAAAATAAAAGCATGATTTATTAATGGCATTGAACATAGGTTAAACTTAGATTTTTGTGTCACATCTTGGAATATTAATTATAACATGACAAATTGGTTCATCACAATACTCAAATTATGATATCAATATCCAATTGAGATCAAAGTTTACTATAAGAGAGGAGTACAATATAGGATAGAGAAACGTTAGGGTTTCCACATCTTCACTCATTATAGAATTTTTGTCCTCAAAATTCATCCAATCTTAAACAATAGTCACAGTCGACATATTTACCATGTTTAAGCAACCAAACCTAGGAGTCAAGGCATCCACCATTATGGGGTGCACACTTAAGTTATAATCATCAAGGTTGTACCCATACCAATCATATACATGTTACTTGGTGTTTTATCATAATAAGACATCCCTTTGACATTAGGGTTCCACAACCTTATATACCTATTACATTAGGGTTTTTCGTCATGTACTCATACAAACCCAAGGTGTGTTATCAAAAATCAATATTATAAGTTTCTCAAGGGACATGTTTACCATCATAACTTACAATTAAGGTTACCATAATTCTTATATTTCCCTATAAAATTAAAATTACATGTATGGTTTAGTCTTCACCCAATATTCTACCAACTATCACCAATTAAGTTAGTTACTTTTCAATTTGTGTATGATAATAAACATTGTATTCATAACCCATGTCTAGGGTTTTGTGTGCAAGTTTTCCATCTTATGAGATGTTTTCCCCTCTTTGCTTCCTCTAGGGTTGAGAGGAAGTCTTGGGCTTGTGTTTGAGTCCTTTTGGACCTTTGTTGAGCTTGTTTGGGCTTGCTTGGGCCTTGTGTCGGCCTAGAGTGGGCTTGTGTCGCCCATGGTGCTCATTTTGGACAAGTGTCTTATGGCTTGCAAGAGAGGTGGCTTGAGTTGGTGGACATGTGTCCCTTGGGTGGACGACACCTAGCAAGGGTTCACCTTGGTTTCTCCTCCTTCCTCATCTATATAGGTTGTCCCTTCCTTAGCTTGAGGTCCCTTTAGTTCCTCTTCTCCTTGTGCACGACACACCCTCTCTTCCCCTTGTTTGGTGGCCAACACACCCTTGAAGAAGGAGCTAAGGTGGCTGACACACCCTTGTGTGAGCAGCTTGGAGGCTGACACACCCTTGGAGAAGGAGGTGGTGGCCGATACACACCCTCTTGGAGGAGCTTTGGTGGCCGACAACCTTGGAGCTCAAAGTGCATCTTCTTCCTTGGAGCTTAAGGTGGGTTGCATGACTCTAACCCTAACTACTCTATCCTCTTCTCTCATTTGTTGTTTTAATCTTGCTTATGCATGTTAGTAGTTGGTTCTTGTTTAGCTTGCATGTTGGCCGATCCATGTGTGTTAGGGTTTAGGAGAGCAACACTCCTTTCTCCCCTTGGTCTAGATGAGTGAGCTTGGGTCCTAATGCCATGAGAAACACCCCTCTTTCCTACTCGATTGGGGTGAGCTTATGACTTAGTGGCTTGAGCAATACCCTCTTCTCACCTTGGGCAAGATGGTGAGCTCGTTAGATGGCTTTGATGAGTTACACCTTGGTCGAGATGTGCTTGGGGAGGTGCTGCCTGACAGCCCTTGCCCTAGTTTTACCTTGCACGGTTTGAGTGAGTCAAGCTTTTCTTTTTGCTTTCCCGGTGGGCTGCTCGCCCAGTAGCTCTATTCGCTCGCCTCACAAGCTTGCTCGCCCGATCTTCCTTGGCTTGCCCGATACCCTGCTCACTCGATGTGCCTGCTCACCCTAGTCTTGCTTGCCCGACATACCCTACACGCTTGAACGCACCTGGCTCTGCTCGCCCGATACTACCTTGCTCACCCAGCTCTTCTTTGGCTCGCCCGACAGGCTTTGCTCGCCCGGCACTTGCCCACATAGCCCGATACTACCTTGCACGCCCCTGTGTCGGCCGGTACCCTTGGCTCGCCCGACACAACCTTGGCTCACCCGACAAGCCTTGCTCGCCCGACACGACCAGTCTGCTCGCTTGATACACCTACGCGCCTGAGCTGCACGCCCTTTATGTCCTGCATGCTCAGCAGTGAGCTTCACGCCTTGGTTTGGGTGAGGGTGAACTCTACCCGAGTAGGTTCTTTTGGTAAGGGCTTTAGTATCTCTTGTGAGGGACCTTGGTATCATGGAAGTAGCTCATTTAGCAATTGCCCTTGATAGCATTAGTAGCACCTTGCTCACTTAATGATAACGATAATGGCTATGATGATACTTGTGTTATATGTACCTTTTGTTAACATGATGTCAAAGCATGGTAAGGTACATAAATGGTTGCATAATAGTGTATTTTGAGCACATGATTATTAGGTGATATATGGTGACATTTATAGCAGTGATATCTCCTAATGGTGGGCATAACCCTTATATCATTGATATGCTTAACCCTAATTTGATAATAATGTAATCTTATGAATGGTAAGTTCCTCGGTTATTCTCTTTGGTTGTTGAATGATGCTAACAATGCAGGTAATGCTTAGCCCAATGAAAGGCTATGAGAATTGGGTAAATGAACACTGTGATGACAGGTGTATTATGAATGATGATTTCATAATGATGTTGAAAGCCCTGAGGGGCTATGGCTTTATGTGATGAGGGATTGAGATCCCATGATGTGTGATGATCCTTGAGATGGGTCTAGATGGTTGGAAAGAGGCCAAGTGATAACATGTGATGTGAGATCCCTGTGATGAATCAATATGACGTAAATACCTAATGTTGAGTTTATGCTGTTTACTTCTGTTATACCTTGCATGTTATACAACTTGGTTGAATCTTGCAATCCATATAAAAGATACTAACTAATCACAGTGTAATCTATAATGTATATTGCCCTGGCCATAGATTCATCACCAGTCAGGATAGGGTGATGATGAAACAGGTTCTCCTGCGGGTTAACCCGGAGCGCATATTTTTGAATATGTGAGGCTTCTCCTAGCCTAAAATAGAGAGGTGAAATGAGTACAGCTGCGGTTGCAGACTCGGATGTGTGACGAGCATGGTGAACATAGCCCATGACTCAGGATATGCGATATAATGAGCATGAATGCGTTCATGGCTCAGAGCACGATGTTTAGACACGTGGCTTAGTTTTACTAGCACCGTGACCTGTACCAAGGCGGGCTAGGAAGAGGGTATCCTGAAGAGCTAACCCTGTGGCTATGACCACTTCAGCATGAGACTGCGGTCCTGCTTATGTTATACTTATGTGTGGACATGAGGCGGAGAAGGTCTTGGATTCCGGCTCTTCCATTGACCTTATATGGCAACGGCTATGGGTTTCGCAGCCGAAGGTTGGAATTGAACGGTACGGTTCAATTCCCCAGGGCATAATAAAACGTAATCCAACCATTTAATATGTACTGTTTAAGACAAACATGAAACATTGGTTGAGGCCTTGTTGGTGTAGTTAACTTTAATTATCTTGTAGTTGCTTGTGTATTACTCCTATGTGGTAAGTTTTATAAATATATTTCATCTCGTCAATCATGTCCCATTGAGAGGTATGCAGGTTATATGCCTTTTTGGTATAGCTGGTAAATTGTATGGTACCGGTGGCCTTGCTTTTCATAAACTGTTTCTGTTATATTCCTTATCAATATATATCTACTCATATAAATGCTTATCTGAGGTTTTGTAGTTTTGGCGCGGAGTTATGCCTCCCGCTTGGAAAATGTTCAATTGTCTCACTCCGCTAGTTTTTACCCTTTTTAGGCGGTCGGGCTTGTCGTGGTGGTGGTCGCGGAGTTGCGGCCGAGCAGCGAGAAGATCTGTAGAAGGCAAGCTTTGGAGATGTTGCTGTTCTGGATGTTTTGTAGTAGAGTCTAGAGTCATCTCTGTACTCTCAGGTCCTTGGTGGTGTTTTGACAATGTTTTACGATGTACGACCGAGATCGTTTGTATATCCTGCTGATGGCCAGATGTGGGCCTTTATATGTAAGAATAGGTGGTGAACTCATTGTTATGACAGGACAGCTGTTGCTCTAAGCTATGGACATATATCCAGGCTTGTATGGATATGTATATAATATGTTTTCTTGCAGGATATGGACTGGAATGTAATATGTTTCCCAGTTTATCAGTTTTCCACAATCGGTTTTAATTAACCCGTGCTTTTGATAAGCTGTGGTTATGGTGATTTCCGCATGGTTTTGCGTAACACCTCGTTATCTGTATGATAATGGGATGTGTTGCCACAAGTTTGGTATCAGAGCTTTAGGTTTGCTGAGTCTACAGGGATTTAGGACTAGGTTGAGTCTGTTCTTATGTGTGTCCAGGGTTTCTTACAATATCTTCTACCCTCAGCGGAAGAAAAGTCCAGATGTCTGGAAACCATGAAGAACACTCTGCTGAGTACAGTGATGCTGCATCGGTTGATGGAGTAGATGGACATGCACATGAAGATCGGGTGCCTGAGGTCCCCCAACCTGACCCAGCCATACTTGAACATCCTGCCTACCAACATCTTATGGGGCAGATGATGGCTACAATGAATCTCATGGTTGATCGATTACCAGTGCCTCCTCCGTGAGCACAGGTTCCCCCCTAGAGAAGCATCGGGAATTGGGAAGACCTTTGAGCGGCTTCGCCGAGTCGGAGCTTCGGAATATGCTGGAACGGCTGATCCAGCAGATGCAGATCTGTGCTTGACAAGTCTTGGGAAGGCTTTCCGGATCCTCAACATCCCCGAAGCAGACAAAGTAAAGCATGCTGTCTACCTTCTGAAGGGTAGTGCTAGTCACTGGTGGACCATCGAGGAAGAGAAGCGGTCTGGTGAGGTGATCTGTTGGGAAGTGTTTCGATGTGAGTTCATCACCAGATACTTTCCCAAGATGTATCTGGATGAGAAGATCCATCAGTTCAAGAGTTTGCGACAAGGAACGATGAACATCACCGAGTATGAAGCTAAGTTTATGGATCTGTTGAGGTTTTGTCCTCACAGGGCGATGACAGACGAGGAATGGATCAAACGTTTCGAGAAGGGTCTGAGTGCTGAGCAGACGACACCAGTTTCTATGTTGGAGAACCGAGAGCGGTTTGCTACATTTGTGGAATCTGTTCGGAGGATCAAACGATCTGTAAGGGTGAAGGGAGAGTCTATGGCTAAGAAGAGACCTTCTCAGTTCCAGGGTCAGAGGTTTGGTGGCTTCAAGAAGCCCAGGTTTTCGGCACCGGCAGCGATGAGAGGTCCTGGTAGGCCATCATAGTGGTCTATGAGTAGAGGAAGAGGCTATGTTTCTTCACCATCTAAGGCACAAAGTTCGGCTTCTGTGGCGGTGACAGGACCATCTAGGCCTCAAGATGATGTTAGGACATGCTATGCCTGTGGTCAGACAAGGCATATCAGGTCAAGTTGTCCCTACAAAGATGATGAAGTGACGCAACAGCCGAGACAGAACCTTCAGGGTCTGAGAGACCACAATCTAGTGGTAGCAGAGGACAAGGATGCGGTCAAGCGTCTCAGGCTGGATCGTCTGCTCAGGGAAGCAGAGGTCGTGGACAGCAAGCAACGGCTCGATTCAACGCTATGAATCAGCCGGAGGCGTTAGTCAACCCACGAGTAGTGACAAATCAGATGGAGTTATTTCATTCTGATATGTCTTCTTCTTGCTTTATATCTGTTCTGGTTGACCTGGGTGCTACGCACTCTTTTATCGCCTATAGTATGCTTGAGAACTGTCGTTTACCTATTAGCTGTATGAAGGATAGCTTGTTGTTAGAAACCCCTCTTGATGGTTCCTCTTTGCTTCGAGAAGAGTGTCCATCTTGTGTCTTGTCTTTCTCGGGACACCGCATTCAAGTGGATCTCATACCACTTGCTATGCATGGGTTCGATGTTATCCTTGGGATGGATACCTTAGAGAGGTATAAGGTTGTCTTGGACTGTGGTTCCAAGCAGGTAGTGTTTGATGTTGCTGGAGAGAAGTGGATCTTCCAGGGAGATAGGAAGATTCTTCCGACATGTCTGGTATCAGCTATGGTGGCAGATAAGTTGTTACGACAAGGATGTGAGGCGTTCCTAGCTCATGTAGTGGATACCGTAGTAGATGCCAAGGCGAAAGGTCCTAGCCTTGAGGAGGTGTCAGTTGTTCGTGAGTTTGCCGATGTGTTCCCTGAGGAGTTTCCTGGTGTTCCCCCACCCCGAGAAATTGATTTCGAGATCAATCTAGTACCAGGAACGCAGCCAGTTGCGCAGACACCGTACAGAATGGCTCCAGCAGAGATGGCAGAGTTGAAGAAGCAGTTACAGGAGTTGTTAGATAAAGGTTTTATCTGACCCAGTACGTCGCCTTGGGGTGCGCCTGTGTTGTTCGTCAAGAAGAAGGACGGTTCGATGCAGTTGTGTATAGACTACCGGCAGTTGAACAAGGTCACGATCAAGAACAAGTACCCGTTGCTGAGGATAGATGATATGTTCGATCAGTTGCGTGGTGCTACAGTGTTCTCGAAGATCGATCTACGGTCCGGATATCATCAGTTGAGGATAAAGGCGGATGACATACCTGTTGGCTAAATGGACATCTAAAAATCCCTTTGTTTCGATGATGACAAACATTTCATTCTTATTAATCTAACGAGCTACTTGAGTGTGCAGGATGACAAAGCAGCAAGGGAAAATCCAAGAGCTTACTTAGTTTTATTTTCATGCAATGTAATCAATGTTGTAAAACTTGTACAAATATATAATGTACAAGTACTTAGATTTGCATGTAAATCAAGCGTTAGATTTTCCCTAGCCAAACACCATAGTTAGACATGTCATCCCATTTAATTAGGATCACCTTTGCACACTCACACATATAATTAATGCTTAAATTGAAACCTTGAAACAGGATCATTCTCGGTCGACAAACTCCTCGACCGAGACACTCTCGGTCGACCATCTTCTCGACCGAGAAAGATCCAAAGTAGCCGTTAGACACAACAGACAAGTTAGTTGGTAGTTGAAGAAAGACGTTGCAAATCACTTGTTCCAGAGAGCCTGTCGGTCGACAAAACTTCGACCGAGTAGGTGTCTCAGTCGACCATTTGTCGACCGAGATGGTCTCTGACAGCAACTGCAGAATAAATTAATTAGCCGTTGTTAAAGCAACAACTTTGTACCTAACGGCTAGTTAAGCACTTAGAAACCCCTAGAAGTTGTCTAGAACGTCCTTAAGCATACTTAGGCCATTCCTATAAATAGGACAAGCCATAGGACACTAGAATTCACTTGTTACACTTGAGAATACACTTGAGCATACTTGAGCAATCTTTTGCAAGCAAATTTGAGCACTGTGATCATTGGCCTACATTCTCCTTAGCTCAATCTCGTGTCCTATAGGCTAGATTCTCCTACCCACAGCAATCACAAGTTCACATACTTGGCTAGGAGATCTTACGCTTGATCTAGGCATATCAAGCCTCGGGCTTAAAGGATAAGTTGTAATTTCCTTTTCCTTTCTTGTTCCTGTTTATCTTTTGTACTCTCCTTGCTACTCCTAGGGTTGGAGGCTGCGGATTGGAGAGGGTTGACTTCTCAGGAGGAGAAGGGGACTTCAAGCTACTTCAAGAAGGTTATCGCAAGGGAAGCTACTTCAGAAGGCTGGTGCAACGGGAGTTGGTGCATCTACTTCAAGGGAAGGCTGCTTCAAGGTTGTCGATTACTTCTAGGTGAAGGCTGCTTGAAGGGTTTAGGAAAAGAGATTGTATTTTATGTAAATTCCTTGAAGAGGTAATAAAATAAATTTCTTTTCAAATCCCGGTTGGGTAAGCAACCGGGTAGTGGATTGACGGCTATAGTATTTGCTATAGTTGGAACCACTCTAAACCTTGTGTCTCCTTGTCCAATATTTTCATTGTGGTTGTTTGAGTTCAATAATTGTTAAGTTATTTATAAAACTCTATTCACCCCCCCTCTAGTAGTTTTCAATTGGTATCAGAGCGGGCTTCAAGGAACCCTAACCAGGTCTTGAAGAATGGAGGGAAATGGTGAAAAGTGCTTGGACAAAACCACTACATGCTGCAATTGGTGTTTAGGAATAAATCACAAAACAATCGGATGCCCATGGAGATCAAAGGAAGAAGATAAGCACAAAGAATGCTTTATTGCTACAACTAGTGAAGAAGAAGAAGAAGAAGAGGTAAGTCTTTTTGATTTATCTAAAGAAGAACTAGTTGCTATTATTGAAGAAACACATAATAAATATGTTGAGTACAAAAAGAAATTAAAGAAATCAAATAAGGAAAATAGTGATCGAAATGTTAAACTTCTTGCTCTTGCATCTGAAAATGAGAATCTTAAAGAAGGAAATAAATTTTCTGATCTTAAGTTAAAATCTATGGAAGCCGATTGCAAGCTCCTTTCTGTTGAAAATTCAAACTTACAGACTCAAGTAAACGATCTTCAGAAACAACCATTATTGTGCACCCATATAGATTATGACACTATTGTTAAAGAAAGAAATTTATTGTCATCAAATCTAGACCAAGCAAAAATAGACATTAAGAAAAGAATGGATGAGATTGCCAAGCTACAACAACAAGTTCGTAGTTTGAATAACCATGGCATTCTTGATCAAATTCTAGATAATCCCTATCAACAAATTGGGAGAAGGGGACTAGGTTACAAGCCTAAAGGAAAATCTCATCAACAACCTAGTCAAAGAAAGTCACAAACCCAATCTATATATGTACCTAAAAGGACATCCTCACCCAATGACAACATAGGACACAACCATAGAAAAAGATATGAAGTTGACTCAATATGTTGTCATTACTGTTTGCGCCTTGGTCACTATTCATTTTCATGTCCTTATAAGAGAAAAGATGTAGAGTTAGTTTGGGTTCCAAAACCTCCAAACTAAATGAACAAAATCAAAGTTGAGATATGACCAATGACATTAGTTGCATATTTCTATGTCTATCTCAACTCTACATAATTACAAATATAAATGAAATTAATATTAGTTTGTTCCCTAGATGATTTAAAGTCTAAGTCAAATGAAAAAGAAAATTCCTATTTTCATATATGATTTTTCGTAAAAGTATTTTCTGGTCTATACATATACTAATTATAAAATGGAATTATCACTGTATGCTTTATACCATGCTTTCATCATTGGGTGCGCATAGAAAATTGTTTGCAAGCCAGCAAAATAACTTATCAGCTATATGTTATTGCTTGCAACAAAATCTCTAACTCAGTATTTTTGAAATAATTATGTCTCCAATTAAGTAATATGCTAGAAACTGATATAGATGAATACCAAGATTTCCTTGACCTTACCACCGGCAATCCACTAAATTTATTTTCCCATGATGACCACTCCACTAGCCTTAGTGATATAAAAAGAGCCATATTTCAAACCAATACCACTTGTCATGAAGATAGGGGAACCTATTATGCAATAAACCTGAAACCTGCATGTAGGATAGTAAACCTCATTGTTTCCACTAACATACATCCTAGAGCCAATAAATATGAGGTCCCTATTTTCCGCATGTGTCTAATTTATGCTATCATAAAAGAAATTCCTATAAACTTCATTCGCATAATACTTAAAAACATGCTTGAGTTTTCTGGCAATCCACCGTATGCCGATTTTGTATGCCAGATCACTCAACATTGTCTTAAGTTACAAATTGAAGATATGGGGTATACATGGAAGCGTAGACCACCAAAGATAAGTAAGAACACCGTAGAGAAGATGGGGATTGACTTTGGTCATAAAAGGGCAAGAGTAGATAGAGAATCATCACATCAAGATATACCACCACCCCCTCCTCCCACTAATCTTTCTGTTGATCCCATCCAAAATACTCTCACTTATCTTGTCGGCTCCCAATATCATCTTAGTAACCAACTCAACTATACCCACCATGCCATGACATACTTAAATCAAAGAATGCAAAATCTTTCTCCGAGCCAAACCGATGAATATCCGCATTCCTTAAACCCTGGCATGCTCAACCCATTTAACCCTTCATACAACTACTATCAACCTCCACCTCCACCATCAATGGATCTTGCACATACTCAATTTTCCTCCATACAATTGCAAGATATAGCTGCTCACTTCCGATTTGACCGAGTTCCCACATTTCTGGAAGCATATGCGTTAACTTCGACAGGTGCTTTGGATTGGCAAACTCTGGTCAAATATTATGGAGCCGAGCCATTCCTTGGGAAAGATCCGGACATCGATGTAATTCTTAAATCTTTCCAGTGAAGTGTTGAAGTTGTACTAGTTGTAATGACAATGATTGTAATTAATTGGTCATTTCTATATGATTGTAATATTTTCCAAGCTATGGAATGAAGTTTGCCATCTTTGCTTGATTCAAATGGTTATTTTTTTAAGCATATGAGACATCTTCAACAAATATGGATTATAAGTTCATTATTGTAGAGCATAACAAATAAGGGGAGTAATAATTAAAAACAGGCAACTATTAAAATTGTGGCTAACTTGACAAATGACAAAACAGTTCTCCAGAAACATCCTCGGTCGAGCAACTAGTCGACCGAGAACACTGTCGGTCGAACAATTGTCGACCGACCGGGTTTCTGTTTTCCAGACTGACATAAATTGCATACATCATTGTTAAATCATGGAGATCATCTACAACATTTTATATATATTTACTTAGTACTCAAACTTTCATTTGAGATATCTATCTAAGGGGGAGCAAAGCATAAGACTTCGGGGGAGATCTTAAAAACAACTTTGACCATTTGATTGAAGAAGCTTACAAAAACATTGTAACCACCATGTGTAGTTGGACATTTTCCTTGATTATAAAGTGATTTATGAATTTATTCAAAATAGTATTTTGTACTTGAAGGAACTCTCTACCCAAAACAGGGCTTAACATCCCTTGCATTTGGATGGAGACATTTTTATGTAATCTAAAATTAGAGGATCTTAAGGGAATCTCATATCATTTCAAGGCTTAACATCCTTTGCAAATGATTGAGAAACAAAGTGTGGATAAATTAGACAAAAATCCATGGATATCTATTTAAGGGGGAGCATAATATTAAGGGGGAGAAGAAAAATAAAATATTCAACTTGGATATCTTTTTGAAATGACAAAGGGGGAGAAAGAATATAAAAATCAAAAATATAAATGAGTTTCATAACATGCTTTATATGGCTACAAAAGGTAATTTTCAGGTATGAAACTCACATGCTTTATATTTCCTTATTTCATATTTTGGAAATGTTTGTCATCTTCAAAAAGGGGGAGATTGTTGGCTAAATGGACATCTAAAAATCCCTTTGTTTCGATGATGACAAACATTTCATTCTTATTAATCTAACGAGCTACTTGAGTGTGCAGGATGACAAAGCAACAAGGGAAAATCCAAGAGCTTAGTTTTATTTTCATGCAATGTAATCAATGTTGTAAAACTTGTACAAATATATAATGTACAAGTACTTAGATTTGCATGTAAATCAAGCGTTAGATTTTCCCTAGACAAACACCATAGTTAGACATGTCATCCCATTTAATTAGGATCACCTTTGCACACTCACACATATAATTAATGCTTAAATTGAAACCTTGAAACAGGATCATTCTCGGTCGACAAACTCCTCGACCGAGACACTCTCGGTCGACCATCTTCTCGACCGAGAAAGATCCAAAGTAGCCGTTAGACACAACAGACAAGTTAGTTGGTAGTTGAAGAAAGACGTTGCAAATCACTTGTTCCAGAGAGCCTGTCGGTCGACAAAACTTCGACCGAGTAGGTGTCTCGGTCGACCATTTGTCGACCGAGATGGTCTCTGACAGCAACTGCAGAATAAATTAATTAGCCGTTGTTAAAGCAACAACTTTGTACCTAACGGCTAGTTAAGCACTTAGAAACCCCTAGAAGTTGTCTAGAACGTCCTTAAGCATACTTAGGCCATTCCTATAAATAGGACAAGCCATAGGACACTAGAATTCACTTGTTACACTTGAGAATACACTTGAGCATACTTGAGCAATCTTTTGCAAGCAAATTTGAGCACTGTGATCATTGGCCTACATTCTCCTTAGCTCAATCTCGTGTCCTATAGGCTAGATTCTCCTA
This sequence comes from Alisma plantago-aquatica, assembly GCA_963693085.1. NCBI lineage: Eukaryota > Viridiplantae > Streptophyta > Magnoliopsida > Alismatales > Alismataceae > Alisma > Alisma plantago-aquatica. Next base: position 49,137,169 of record OY856411.1, read on the forward strand.
CCCACAGCAATCACAAGTTCACATACTTGGCTAGGAGATCTTACGCTTGATCTAGGCATATCAAGCCTCGGGCTTAAAGGATAAGTTGTAATTTCCTTTTCCTTTCTTGTTCCTGTTTATCTTTTGTACTCTCCTTGCTACTCCTAGGGTTGGAGGCTGCGGATTGGAGAGGGTTGACTTCTCAGGAGGAGAAGGGGACTTCAAGCTACTTCAAGAAGGCTATCGCAAGGGAAGCTACTTCAGAAGGCTGGTGCAACGGGAGTTGGTGCATCTACTTCAAGGGAAGGCTGCTTCAAGGTTGGCGATTACTTCTAGGTGAAGGCTGCTTGAAGGGTTTAGGAAAAGAGATTGTATTTTATGTAAATTCCTTGAAGAGGTAATAAAATAAATTTCTTTTCAAATCCCGGTTGGGTAAGCAACCGGGTAGTGGATTGACGGCTATAGTATTTGCTATAGTTGGAACCACTCTAAACCTTGTGTCTCCTTGTCCAATATTTTCATTGTGGTTGTTTGAGTTCAATAATTGTTAAGTTATTTATAAAACTCTATTCACCCCCCCTCTAGTAGTTTTCAATACCGAAGTCAACCTTCAGGACAAGGTATGGTCATTATGAGTTTGTGGTTATGCCGTTTGGGTTAACCAATGCACCTACAACTTTCATGGACCTGATGAACAGAGTTTTCCGTCCGTTCTTAGATCAGGTTGTTGTAGTTTTTATAGATGACATCTTGATCTATAGTCGGGACAGGCTAGAGAATGAGCAACATCTTCGTCGAGCATTGACTCTTCTTCGCCAACATCAGTTATATGCCAAGTTCAGTAAGTGTGAGTTTTGGCTGGATGAAGTGACCTTCTTGGGCCATGTGATATCCGCTGAAGGAGTCAAGGTAGATCCAAAGAAGGTGGAATCTGTTGCAGATTGGGAACAACTGAAGACGGCGATAGAAGTTCGTAGTTTCCTTGGTCTAGCAGGATACTACCGGAGGTTTATCAAGGACTTCAGTGTGATCGCGTTACCGATGATGAAGTTGACCAGGAAGGATGTACCTTTTGTGTGGGATGATCGATGTCAGCAAGCTTTGCAGAGTCTGAAGGAGAAGCTGACTAGTGCTCCGGTGTTGATCTTGCCAGAGTCTAGGAAAGGCTATGTTGTTTTTTGTGATGCTTCCAAAACAGATTTAGGTTGTGTGTTTATGCAGGAAGATCATGTGGTTTCTTTTGCCTCACGACAGCTCAAGAAGCATGAGGAGAACTACCCGACTCATGACTTGGAGCTGGCAGCAGTAGTCCATGCGTTAAAGATTTGGAGACATTTTCTATATGGGGAAGTGTGTCAGATCTTTACGGATCATAAGAACTTGAAGTATATCTTTACGCAACATGAGTTGAACATGAGACAGCGGCGATGGATGGAGTTGATCAACAACTACGACTGCACTATCGAGTATCATCCTGGTAAGGTGAATGTGGTAGCAGATGCGCTTAGCAGAAAGTCTTCTTTTTCTTCGAAGAAGGCACAGTTGAGTTCCCTGGTTTGCCATAGGCGGGATATGTTTGTTTCTCTGCGACAGATGAATGTGCAGATGGAAGTTTCTCTGTTATCTGGTCTTTTCGCACAGATGCAAGTCAAGCCTACGTTGAGGCAGCAGATCAAGGATGCACAGCAGACAGATGAGGTGGTACAGTTGATCAGATCAGAGTTCGGTAGCGACAAGCATGATGGGTTTCATGAGTCCGAAGATGGACTAGTTTGCTATCGTGACAAGATGGTGGTTCCAGATGCTGACGATCTGAGGAAGTTGGTGCTTGAGTAAGCACATACGTCGATGTATGCCATGCATCCAGGTGTGACCAAGATGTATCATAGTATGAAGGACTTGTATTGGTGGTCCGGTATGAAGAGAGATGTAGCTGAGTTCGTGGCTAGATGTGCGGTTTGTCAGCAAGTGAAGGCTGAACATCAGAAGCCGGCATGTACGTTACAACCTTTTCCGATACCACAGTGGAAATGAGATCATATAACTATGGATTTTGTAGTTGGTATACCCCAGACAACTAGGAATCATGATTCCATTTGGGTGATAGTGGACAGATTAACTAAGTTTGCCCATTTCCTACCAGTAAAGACAACGTATACAGCTGAGAAACTAGCTCGAGTGTATGTGGATGAGATAGTTCATTTGCATGATGTGCCAACAACAATAGTTTCTGACAGAGGTCCTCCGTTTACCAGTCATTTTTGGGAACAGTTGCACAAAGCGTTGGGAACGCAGTTGAGGTTCAATACAACCTTTCATCCACAGACAGATGGATAGTCTGAAAGGACTATTCAGATTGTGGAGGATCTCCTTCGAGCTTGTGTTTTGCAGTTCCTAGGCAGCTGGGATGTTCACCTGAGTTTGATAGAGTTTGCTTATAACAACAATTATCAGCGAAGCATCGACATGGCTCCTTATGAAGCTCTGTATGGGAGGAAGTGCAAATCTCCTTTGTGTTGGTACGAGTCTGGTGAGTATCAGCTTTTGGGTCCTGAGTTAGTGCAGCAAACGACAGATAAGATCAAAGTGATACAACAACAGTTGAAAGTGGCACAGGACAAGCAGAAGTCTTATGCAGACAATCGCCGAAGATCGTTGGAGTTCCAGGTAGGAGACAAAGTATATCTTAAGGTCTCGCCTTGGAAGGGTGTGCTGAGGTTTGGACGAAAGGGTAAGTTGGCACCCAGGTATATGGGGCCTTACCCAGTCTTAGCACGTGTCGGAAAGGTAGCTTACGAGATAGAGTTACCTCCTGAGTTGCACAGGTTGCATCCAGTTTTCCATGTCAGTATGCTAAAGAAAAGTCATCCAGAATCAGGTACAGTGATACAACCAGTTGAGGTTGAGCTTGATGCAGATGTGACCTACGAGGAAGGTCCTGTGGCGATTCTTGACAGAAGGATCAAGGAGCTGAAAAAGAAGGACCTGGTTCTTGTGAAAGTTCTTTGGCAGCGTCGTGGCATCGAGGAATCCATGTGGGAGCTTGAGGAAGAGATGATGAGAAAGTACCCCTCGCTTTTCTCTTCGGATTTCGGGGATGAAATCCCTTAAAGGGGGTTAGATTGTAAGGACCCTGACCTGCGTTTAGGGCTTACCCTGTTTGTTTTTCTTAACCTTGATGGTTTGGTGCTTGCTAATCACCTTTGAGTGGTGATTAGGGTTTGGTTGTGCTTTGTTGAGAGTTGAAGATGCTACTTGCAAATAACCCAGGTCTAGGGTTTTGTGTGCAAGTTTGCCATCTTATGAGATGTTTTCCCCTCTTTGCTTCCTCTAGGGTTGAGAGGAAGGCTTGGGCTTGTGTTTGAGTCCTTTTGGACCTTTGTTGAGCTTGTTTGGGCTTGCTTGGGCCTTGTGTCGGCCAAGTAGAGCTTGTGTCGGCCTAGAGTGGGCTTGTGTCGCCCATGGTGCTCATTTTGGACAAGTGTCTTATGGCTTGCAAGAAAGGTGGCTTGAGTTGGTGGACATGTGTCCCTTAAGTGGACGACACCTAGCAAGGGTTCACCTTGGTTTCTCTTCCTTCCTCATCTATATAGGTTGTCCCTTCCTTAGCTTGAGGTCCCTTTAGTTCCTCTTCTCCTTGTGCACGACACACCCTCTCTTCCCCTTGCTTGGTGTCCGACACACCCTTGAAGAAGGAGCTAAGGTGGCCGACACACCCTTGTGTGAGCAGCTTGGAGGCCGACACACCCTTGGAGAAGGAGGTGGTGGCCGATACACACCCTCTTGGAGGAGCTTTGGTGGCCGACAACCTTGGAGCTCAAAGTGCATCTTCTTCTTTGGAGCTTAAGGCGGGTTGCATGACTCTAACCCTAACTACTCTATCCTCTTCTCTCATATGTTGTTTTAATCTTGCTTATGCATGTTAGTAGTTGGTTCTTGTTTAGCTTGCATGTTTGCCGATCCATGTGTGTTAGGGTTTAGGAGAGAAACACTCCTTTCTCCCCTTGGTCTAGATGAGTGAGCTTGGGTCCTAATGCCATGAGCAACACCCCTCTTTCCTACTCGATTGGGGTGAGCTTATGACTTAGTGGCTTGAGCAATACCCTCTTCTCACCTTGGGCAAGATGGTGAGCTCGTTAGATGGCTTTGATGAGTTACACCTTGGTCGAGATGTGCTTGGGGAGGTGCTGCCTGACAACCCTTTCCCTAGTTTTACCTTGCACGGTTTGAGTGAGTCAAGCTTTTCTTTTTGCTCGCCCGGTGGGCTGCTCGCCCAGTAGCTCTGTTCGCTCGCCTCACAAGCTTGCTCGCCCGATCTTCCTTGGCTCGCCCGATACCCATCTCACTCGATGTGCCTGCTCGCCCTAGTCTTGCTTGCTCGACATACCCTACACGCTTGAAAGCACCTGGCTCTGCTCGCCCGATACTACCTTGCTCACCCAGCTCTTCTTTGGCTCGCGCGACAGGCTTTGCTCGCCCGACACTTGCCCACATAGCCCGATACTACCTTGCACGCCCCTGTGTCGCCCGGTACCCTTGGCTCGCCTGACACAACCTTGGCTCGCCCGACAGGCCTTGCTCACCCGGCACGGCCAGTCTGCTCGCTTGATACACCTACGCGCCTGAGCTGCACGCCCTTTATGTCCTGCACGCTCAGCAGTGAGCTGCATGCCTTGGTTTGGGTGAGGGTGAACTCTACCCGAGTAGGTTCTTTTGGTAAGGTCTTTAGTATCTCTTGTGAGGGACCTTGGTATCATGGAAGCAGCTCGTTTAGCAATTGCCCTTGATAGCATTAGTAGCACCTTGCTCACTTAATGATAACGATAATGGCTATGATGATGCTTGTGTTATATGTACCTTTTGTTAACATGATGTCAAAGCATGGTAAGGTACATAAATGGTTGCATAATAGTGTATTTTGAGCACATGATTATTAGGTGATATATGGTGACATTTATAGCAGTGATATCTCCTAATGGTGGGCATAACCCTTATATCATTGATATGCTTAACCCTAATTTGATAATAATGTAATCCTGTGAATGGTAAGTTCCTTGGTTATTCTCTTTGGTTGTTGAATGATGCTAACCATGCAGGTAATGCTTAGCCCAATGAAAGGCTATGAGAATTGGGTAAATGAACACTGTGATGACATGTGTATTATGAATGATGATTTCATAATGATGTTGAAAGCCCTGAGGGGCTATGGCTTTATGTGATGAGGGATTGAGATCCCATGATGTGTGATGATCCTTGAGATGGGTGTAGATGGTTGGCAAGAGGCCAAGTGATAACATGTGATGTGAGATCCTTGTGATAAATCAGTATGGCGTAAATACCTAATGTTGAGTTT